>PVHX01016043.1:0-44560 GCA_004024805.1 Geosciurus inauris
TGCTGAGGATCGAACCCAGGGCCCCATGCATGCAAGGCAAGCGCTCTACCGCTGAGCCACAATCCCAGCCCCTATTAAACACTTTCTTAGAGATAACAATGAAGGTAGAGAAATTAAACATTTTGTTGAAGTAATTGGTTTAGAGCTTTTACTCTATATGGTATTGTTCTTACAATTTCTGCAAGAATCAGCTGCACAAACTTCTTTGTTCACTAACTTTTTTTTCCAAAAACTCAAGTTCTTCACCACTATTTCTCGCTGCCCAAGGAAGAAGTCACCACAGCTTTATTGAATAGCTTCAAGCACTGTCTACCCATCGTCCAGGATTTCTTCTTCCTGTGTGTTGGAAAGTGCCCTTCATGTGCACCTTCAGTCAAGTCCCCATTCTTTTGAATTCTTATGTTGACAATTTCTGCTTCTTTCCAAGTCCTTTATTGTTCTTTTTTTTCAGTGTAATTTCTTTATCTTATTTGCCTTAGCTTTGCCATACTATAGATGAAAACAACTAAGAAATGACAAAGTTTATTTCCTAAGTGAGCAGGGTTTTGAAATGAAACAGTTTTCCAAGGGTAGTGGATAGGCTGTGCTTTCTGCCTTCCAGGTGTCCTTGTGACCATTGGTTATCCCTGGGGGAGGCATCCTCAAGATTAACTGTCTCATGACTGACTTGTCAGTGTGAGGAGTGAACTTACAACCTGGGCCTTAGACAAAATTTTATTAGAGTGAGTGATTTGCACGCTTAACATTTGGTAAGTTCTCTCTGAATTCAAAAGAGTTTAAGAGAAATGTGGAGGGTTGTCAATAAACAAAGACACTAATGGATGTGTGAGTCAACCCTGGGCTCAAGTTTTTGCTCTTTTATTGAAAAAACAATGATCCAAGTCATTTTTGTAAGAACTAATTCTTTCTGTATGTGTGTACCAGAAGAAAAGTGAATTGTTTCTCATTACTAAAAACATTAATTGTTTACATTCTAAATTGAATTTGGGTTTGAAGAGCAAATAGAAAATATTGGGTTAAATTAAGTTGAAAAAAAATCACCTTATTTATTCTATTCTCTGAAGTTGGTCCCAAAGATAATTTAATATGGTTCATTATCTTTCAGCTCTGATACATCAAAGCAATGGCTCCTCTTGGCTAAAAAGTTAGTTTAACTAGTTTTTCTCCAGGTTTTCACCCGAGTAGTCATAAAGTCAATGGACGACAATCAATACATTATAGAAGTTTAGGGATTTATTATATTTGGAGGGTAATGATTTAGAAGTGCAGCATGCCAGGACTTCTTTAAACTAATTAACAGAAGAGACATCACATTGCCCAAAATAGCAGCACTGGGCAGACTGTGCCAGTAATTTAAGAGGAAGTGACCAAATCTGAGAAGCGAGGACTCTTGCTATAAATCTCAGCATCTGACTTTATTACAGGTTTCATTTCCTCATAAGTTATTAAAAAGTCATGTTTAGGATGAATGCTGTTGCTCACGTCTTTGGACTATAAAAAGTAGTTTCTCATAATTTCTGCTCCTGGCACAAAGCAATTGTACATGTTTGTTTATGCATTCACTCTGTGCATATGTGTTGAGATTATACTGTGAACCAGCCTGCTGATGAATTCAATGTGGGGAGTCTAGAAAGGGGAGGGAAAATTGAAGACTACCCTTAGGTGTTTGGCTGGATAAATAGGGGTACTAATAGGGTACTTGCCCATTTATTGAGAGACTGAGGAAGGTGACATTATGGAGGCTATAGTAGGAATCAAGAGTTGGGTTTTGGGAATAAAAACAAGTATTCCATGGATGATTGGCCATGAATGTCTAAAGCTTAAGAAAGAGGTTGGGACTGGTGATTTAGAAGTTATCATCATAGACAGGATATTAAGCCAGGGGGATAGATTAGAACTCTGGGAAGTGGGCATAGTTTTAGGTAAGAAGATCTGGAACTGGGCTTTTACCAAAGTGGTCATCTTCCACTTTGTGTGAGGAGAGAAGGAGCATCCCACAAACTACATGAAAAAGAGTAGCCTCTGGTGCAGGAGGGATGGCAATAAAGTGTGGTGTCTTGAAAGCTAAGAGGAGAAAGTGTTTTAAGAGGGCATAATTAACTGCTCAGTGCTGCTGAGAGTTGGGTAGTGTGGAGATGGAGCATTTATGATCAGATTTGCCAACTGAGTGAGCTTGGTGCAATGCTGACTCACCATCTTGATCAGAGGGGTGGAGAATGTGAAGATATCTATCACAGGCTTCTCCTTTGAGGAGTTTTGCTATAAAGGACAATGGAAAAATGGGCCAGGTGCTAGAAGGCGATGTGGATCAAGGAGGGTATTTTAAAGATCAGAGGTATAACAGCGTAGTTTTATACTGATTAAAAAATGGTGTTGCAAAATTAAGAGGGGAGGTAGTTGTAGGACCAAAGTCTTTGACTAGGGTAAGGGGATGGAATCTAGCTTATAACAGAGGTTAGCATTAGGTAGGAGAAGGGCAGTTCATCATTGAGACAAGAGGAAGGTAGAGAGTGTGGGTACAAATGTAGGAAGGTTAGTAAACTTGTCCTAGGAAGAATATAAGGATTATCTCCCAAGTACTTCTTTTCAATTAGGAAAACGAGCACATCTTTCAGCTTAGCACAAGGATGTGCTAGTGAGGAGAGAAAAAAAAGATATGAAAGAGTTATCTTAAATACTGCATATTCTCACTAAAAAGTCATACTAAAAAGTTTATCTCATAGACGTGGAGAATAGAATGGGTGTTTCCAGAAGCTGGAGAGGCTGAGAGGGAGGGAGGAATGGAGGAAGGGCAGTTAAGAAGTACAAGGGTGAAACCTAGGGATAACTTCTAACATTCTGTAGAACAGGAGAGTAACTGTGGTTGACAATGACTAGTTGAATATTTCAAAATAGCTAGTAGGGAGGATTTTTAAATGTTCCTAACACAAAGAAATGATAAATATTAGGGTGTGTTGATGCACACCTGTAATCCCAGCTACTTGGGAGGCTAAGGCAGGAGGACTGCAAGTTTGAGGTCAATTAGGCCTCAAACTTAGATAGGCAACAATTTAGATAGGCCCTAAGCAACTTAGTGAGACCCAGTCTCAAAATAAAAAATGAAAAAGGCTGAGGATGTGACTCAACGGTTAGGCCACCCTAGGTTTAAATCCCCAATACCAAAAAGTAATTAAAAAAATAAAATAAAAAATAGAAAGAAAATATAAATATTTAAGGTGATGGTTATTCCAGTTACCATGATCTGATCATTTTTCACACTTCATATTTGTTTTAAAATATCACACTGTATCTGATAAATATGAAAAATTATTATATGTCAACTAAAATAAAATATATTTGAAAAAAGAAAAGGAGGTGTCTGAAAAGTAGGAAGTCAGAGGAATGTGGCTATTGCTGGGAACTTTTAACCTTTCTGAGGTTTGAGGTCATACTTGAAAGAGCACTCAGCATAGTTCTGGATTTTCTCCAGTCATACTCAGCAGCTCAGAGGCAGATATGTAGTAGGCATAGACTCAGGTTTTAGGAAGGATAGGTTATGCCTGGGGGACAGTAGATAAGTTGCTGTCAGGAGTGAAGGCAGCTGGTAAAAATATTTATGTGGTTATAATTTGCAAGGAAACCACAACCTCAACAGCGTGGTCATATTATTTCACTTTGGCAAGTTTGGTTTCTCAGGCAGAGACACCTAGAACAGGCAGAATATTGGGTATAACACACCTATTTTGTTGGAGATTTGCCAGATAAGTGAAAAGGACATGTGTGAAGGGTGTTTCCAAGGGAGTCATTCTAATGAGGGACCAATAGTATCTAAATCCACTCCAAGGAAGAGACAGGACATGAGATGAGCGACAAGGGGAGAAGAGGGTGTTAGTGACTTGTCACAGCTGGAAGTGGGGAGCTTCAGCAGAGTATGAATAGAGCAAATGAATTCAAATGTTAGAACTGGGTGTTCAGAATGTGAAAGGTGAGGCTAAAATTTTAAAGGTAGTACAGTTAATAGTGATGACAAGATGGAGCAGGAGACTAGTAGAAATGATCTTTGAATATGTGCAAGCGGAGGAACTGAGATACCAGAGTGCTGATGTCATTACATATTGTAACAAAAGTAGGGGTGGAAAGAAAAATATAGGACGGGTGATAGTCAGGAAGTGATGAGGAGTGACCATGATTTGTAAATGACAGTAAGAATTAAGAAGCCCATGATGGCTTACACTTTGACAAAAGATCTGGTCTTTCCAGAATAGAGAGAAGAAATGCATTAGGAACAATAGGGTCACAGAGGACACCTGTTCTCCAGGTTTTGAGTACAGATGGGCATGAGAAGAAGAAATCCTTTTCTCAGGAGGACTGTAGAGTAGGCTGTGTCACCAGGAGGCAGCCAGGAGAAGATGGCATTCACAAAATACAGACTCTTGCTCTGGGCACAAGGTGGGACAGAGCATCATGGTGGAAGTGGGTGGTGGAGGAGCACTGTTCCATCATAACAGCCAGGAAACAGAGAGAAAAGGAAGAAGCCACAGGGAAGATGAACTCTTCCAAGGTATGCTCTCAGTGACCCTTCTCTTCCAGTCATGCCCCTCCTGCCTACTGTTAACCACCAAGTCCATTCAAACTAGGATGGACTGATTAGGTTATCACTCTCATAATCCAGTCATTTCACCTCTGAACATTCCTGAGTTACCACAGGGGCTTTTGGAGGATACCTCTATCCAAACCACAACAGGCGGCCACCTATATTTTCTTTTTACATTTGTTTCCCACCTATCAACACCCTCTTTCTTTCCGTTCTCCAGGGACTCCTTACTTTCCTGATGGTTTGCTCTTCTTGATTCTTCATTCTCTTCATGAGTGACCCCAGCAAGATGTTAGAAACATGTTTTTATTGAACAAATTGAGTTTTTCTAAAAAAGCAAAGAATGTAACTAAAATTTATTAACTTTCACAGTGTTTTCTGTTAATTTTTAATCACTATTTATAAGAAAGGAATAGCTAGTATCCTCTTATAGATGAGGAAACTGAGCCATAGTAGATTAAGTAACATCGTTCAAGGTAATACATGCAGTTACAGGAATACTTTTTTAAAATATAACTTTCTTTAATTAATTATTTTATTTTTATGTGGTGCTGAGGATTGAACCTAGTGCTTCACATGTGCTAGACGAGTGCTCTACCACTGAGCCACAAACCCAGCCCCAGGGACACATTCTTAATTCAAACTCAGTCTAATCAACTTTAAACTACCCTTTTCCCCATTATATTTTTTACACTCTATTGTAGCAAATGTGTGTTCCTTTAAGTATTTTTGCACTGAGAGAAACACCATTCTGCCTGGTGTAATAAGGAACGCTTCCTGACCTGGGAGAGTGACCCTGGCATCATACCATTTCTCAGTGGTTATATGACCCTCAGCTTCAAGTGTGAAATAGGGCTAATATAATCTACTCCCAGGGGTATGATGATGAGCAAATGAGATGAGAGAGAGCTAAGGAAATCAGTGACTGGTATATTGTGTCTCTTGATAATAGTTATTTCCTTCTGCTTACCAGTAGTTATGCAGATGGACCCAGAATACTTGTTCAACCAGAGAGGGAAAAATTCCGGAACAACTGGTAATGATGGACCCTGGGGTAGGTGAAGTGGTGGGGAGATTTTTCAGTACATCTCAACCCACATCAAGGTCAAAAACTCATCTCTCAAATTTTGCATCAGACTGTAAGCTACAATAGGTTGCAGAAAAAATAACTATTAAAAATGTCTAGGGCTGGATGCAGTGGCCCATGCCTGTAATACCAGCAGCTTAGAAGGCCAAAGCAGGAGAATTGCAAGTTCAAAGCCAGCCTCAGCAATTTAGTGAGACCTTCTGTCCAAATAAACAATAAAAAGGTCTGGGGATATAGCTCAGTAGTAAAGTGCCCCTGGGTTCAATCCCTGGTACCAAAAAAAAAAAAAAAAAAAAAATCTACCAATTCTGGTCCCTTTCAAAGTAATGGGACTTCTCCATTAACAGGTTCAACTTAATCAAGTCCTTATTACATTAAGGTCTTCAAGTGTGACTAAGCTATTAATAAAGGTAATTCAGGAACATACAGCCATTTCCTTTCAATTCAAAGGGCCAAAGGAATTCCAATGAAATGTGAACTTTAGTGTAAGACAGGAAATGGGAGCAGGAGATGCTTAGTAAATCTTTACCCTGCAGAGTTGAGTCACTCTTTTATCTAGGCCTGCACTTGAATCTCCTGAATGACATGCACTTGAGATTGTTTCTATTGCAGCAACCTCACACTTCAATGTACTTTAGAATTTCTAGGGAATTCTGTAAAAAGATCTCCTCCCAGAGTTCCTAAAGCACTAGATATTAGATAAGGGCCAGGGCTCTGCCTTTATACCAGGCTTTTATGGCGATCAGAGGATCCTTAGATGACACTTTAGAAAACACTGACAGGAGCAGGGTCTGGGAGGGGGCGGCAGGTGCCAGGTCAGGCTGTGAAGGTGGCAAGAAGTCCAAGCAGCAGGCCAAGGAGGTGGTTGAAGAAGAAAAGTCTTTCAAGCAGAAACAAAAAGAAAAGCAGGAGAAACTCGAGGAGCTAAAAGTTAAGGCTGCAGGTGGAATCAAGAAATGTGGCAAAAAGTAATTTGTTCCTTGTGCCCAAGATGATGGTGACCCTTGGTTTTATTACTATTGAAACATATGGATTCCCTACTATAACATTTCTTGCTACCTACAGCTAGAATGAAGTATTGTCTTGAAGTCTGTTGTAAATTTAAGAATAAACTTTTGTTTAAAAAAATGGAGAAAAAGAAGAAACATTATCCATGAAATATGAGCTTATCATATAAAAAAATGCAGTTGTTCTAAATCAGTGCCCAATTTCTTTCCATTGTCCTTTGCTCTTGACTGTACTTAAGACCACGTGATACACATGGAAGGGAGCTTTATATACCTAGTGGGTAGAATGGCTTTGGACAATTTTTTATGTCAAATGTTATCAATTCAAGAAAAGGGCCAGCATTAATTATTTCTCATTGATCTGTAGCAGAATATATTGGCTACATTATTTTCCTCTTATTTCCCCCAGCTTCCTGATTCATGATTATCCATTGTCTTTGTAATAGAATGATCAGTAAAGGAAATTAAGTGCATCACTCCTATAGCTGTTCTTTCCAAAAAATTCAATTTTGCTGATCTAACTTCTTTACTTTGATTTCAGGTCTCTTAGGGGCATGAAATCAAAAATTAGATTTATAAGGCTAGAAATTTTATCAAATGCTACCTAATATGTTCCTTGCCTTTGGCAGAACCTCATCTATGACTATCTATTGCAATTGTACTTTCAAGAAGACCAGAAGTACCTGCACTTATGCAGTGTGTATGGGGGACCCATCTATATCCACATTCTTTTGCTATCTCTGACATTATAAGGATTTTTTTTTATGCATTAGCTATTGATTTATAGTATATTGTTAAGGGAACAAGAGGCACCAGGTCTTCTAACTTACATTTGGAGACTTTTCTTTATCCATTCATCTGTTGAAGGGCAGCTAGGTTGGTTCTATAGCTTAGGTACTGTGAATTGAATTGCTATAAACATTGATGTGGTTATGTCATCGTAGTAAGTTGTTTTTAAGTCCTTTGGGTATAGACTGAGGAGTGGGATAACTGGGTCAAGTGGTAGTTCCATTATAAGTTTTCTGAGGAATCTCCATACTGCTTTCCATAGTGGCTGCACCAATTTGCAGTCCCACCAGCAATGTATGAGCATATCCTTTTCCCCACATACTTGCCAATATTTATTGTTACTTGTATTCTTGATAATTGTGGCACCTGTTATTTAGGAAAAAAATAGAAACCCAAAGTGATTTAGAAGCTATACAAGAAATGTTCTCTTTACCTGGGCAATGCTGTTACCCAGCCACAGGGATGTTGCATGATCCCACCTGTCCACTAACTCAAACCAATGGGAACCATAAGGGATTCAAATAGCAAAGGTTAATGGCCTTCAGGCATAACTTTCAACTTTGATATCAACAAAGAATTCTTTTTTAAAAATTTGTTCCAATTAGTTATACATGACAGCAGAATGCATTTCTACTCATTGTACACAAATGGAGCACAACTTTTCATTTCTCTGGTTAAACACAATGCAGAATCACATCATTCGTGCAATCACACATGTACATAGGGTAATAATGTCCGTCTCATTCTACCATCTTTCCCACCCCCATACCTCCTTCTCTCCCTTGACTTCCCTCTGCCCAATTCAAAGTTCCTCCATTCTTCCCTTGCCCCACACCACCCCATTATGGATCAGCATTCACATGTCAGTGAAAACATCTGGTCTTTGGTCTTTTGGGATTGGCTTATTTCACTTAGCATGATATTGTCCAGCTCCATCCATTTACCAGCAAATGCTATAATTTCATTCTTCTTTAAGGCTGAGTAGTATTCCATTGTGTATATATACTACAGTTTCTTTATCCATTCATTTATTGAAGGGCATCTAGGTTGGTTCCACAGTTTAGCTGTTGTGAATTGAGCTGCTATAAATATTGATGGGGTTGTATCACTGTAGCATGCAGATTTTAAGTTCACAAAGAATTCCTTTAAATTGGCATGCTTAACTTAAAATTTTGCCACATCACCTTCTTGGAGAGATATTAGTAAAAACAGGGACACAGCAGGCCAAGTATGGGGACAAAGCCACAGTCAAGAGCCTAGCTAAGGAGATGGGATTATAGCTCAGCGGTAGAGCGCTTACCTCGCATACGTGAGGCCCTGGGTTCGATCCTCAGCACCACATACAAAGCAATAAAATAAAGACATTGTGTCCATCTACAACTAAAAAAATATTTAAAAAAAAAAGAGCCTAGCTAACTATAACCTGAATATGTAACTTTAAAGTGTGGAATTAGAACAGTTTCATGTTAGGACATAATCACTGTTCACTCTGCCAGGCCTCTGCAGTCATTATATTGTGTCATTCGTCTAGGAGATGTTCACAAACAGCTTATAACCCTTTCAGCTCAATTCAGTCCTTAGTGAGATAAGGGTCCTTTGATTTGAATTCCTCTAGTTCTGGGATCAGAATTATGATTTTTCCAGTGTGTCTGTAAGGGTGGAGAGGATTTGGGCTGGAGATGACTAGAAACCTCACTATCTTGGGAAGAAGAATCAGATTCTGAGCCTTGGCTGAGTGGTGCTGAGCAGCTCACAGAATCCCACAGAAATGACCTCTGTCAGGGTGAGAATCTTCCTTTACTGGGGCCTTCCAGGCTTTGGAGCCAATTTGAGTTTGAGTGTGCCCTGGTGTATCTGGGTAATGTAGGAATTGAATTGATCACTGGGTGGGTAGGTATGGACCAGTTTACTTCATGCTTTGAATTCCAGAGCACCAAGTCTCAGTGGTCTAATGCCCTGTGGAATATCGGCCTTGGTGTTCATCTGGTGCTGAGGACCAAACAGTCAGCTTTACTCTCTGTGCGCCCACCCCTTGTTGATGTCTCCAAGGACTTGGAGAAAATGTTGCACTGACAGAAAGTAAAACCACCCCAAGACTTTGGTGTATTGTTTGTGTCTTATAATAAATATTTATTATTCTGGTGAAAAGAATTTTCCTCATGTTGTATTCCATCTTCCGAGAAGAAAATATTGAGACAAGAGGGCATTTGTCATCTGAAAGTTTATTGGCTCTTGCTGTGTATTTATTCTTGAAAGGAAAACAATTGCCACATCAGGAAGTGGTAAAGACATGCCCGAGCCAGGCCTGCAGAGGTATGGTGCAGATTGAAGGAACAAAGACTCAGGCTGTATTAGTGGTGTAATTATTCAGAAAATAATTCTGTTCTCACCTCGACAGCACTGATGCTATGCTCTCTCCTTGATCTGGTTTATGGTTGTTCTCTTGCTAGCCTGTGAGACCTTGGGAAAGTCACCTTGGCTTTGAGCCTCATTTTCTCTATTTGTAAAATGAAGGATAGGACGGACATGTGACCTTGGATGAGATTTTCATTTATAATGCCTGTAATTATTGTCTTAAAATTTTGAAACTTTTTAGGAGGTATTAAGGTAAAAATTTAGAAATGAAGAAATATTTAAAGTACAAACTGAAATGTCAGTGTTCCTGATGTTGTGTGTGAATAAGTGAGAGGAATGCCTAGAGCTGAGAGACATACATCTCCTCTAGCAGGGTTGGAAGGGGTGGTGATCTTAGGTCTGGTTCTTACCAACATGGACCTCTGGAGTGTAATGGGTGTGGAGAGACCTGAAATTACACCATATGTCTGCCTTTCCATGATCATCTCATCCCATTCTCCTTCCTTCCCACTTCTCCCTCTTCCTTTTTCCTTCAGTCTGTCTTTCTCTCTTTATCATGTCTCTCATGTTTTTCTCTGCCTACCATCTCAGTCTGTTTTATGCTGCTGCAGCATAAACCACAGACTAGGTCATTTATGATGGATAGAAATTTATTTGGATCATAGTTGTCGAGGTGGGGAAATTCAGATGCATGGTGCTGACATCTTGGGAAAGCCTTCTTGCTGCATCATAACCTGGTGGAAAGCACCACATGGGTTAAAAGGAGTATGCACCAGAACAAGTTTGTAACAGACCCACTCGCGTGATAATGACATTAATCAATTCTTGAGGGCAGATCCCTCATTGCCTGATCACCTCTTAAATGTCCTACCTCTCAACACTGTAGCATTGGGGATTAAGTTTCTAACACATGAAATTTGGGGGTCACATACAAGCCAGAGAAGCATCTACCCCTTTCTTTTCTCTCCTTTTCATTCTTTCCTTCATGATTCCCCTTTCTGTTTGTCCCTTATTCTTTAGATCAAATATAGTATAGTTCTTACTTTATTCTTCATCAAAATTGAATTTTGAATTTTGTTAGAAAACCTTCTTTTTCATTTCTAATGCATAGTGTCTTGCTTTTTTAAAGGAAATGCAGACAGAATTAAATTGATTTTTATGCATATGGGCCCTGATTTACATTTTTGCTTGTGTAAAAGTGGTTTGCAAAGCCAAAAACAAACAAAAGCAACCAAAACCAAGAAACAAATGAACAAAAGCTTCTACACCTTAATAGTAACAAAAACGTCATGGTATTGGCATAAAAATAGACATGAAGACCAATGAAGCCTTAACAACATAAATACAGTTATCTCATACTAGACAAAGGTGCCATAAACACACATTGAAGCTAGTACTGAGCAGCCTGTTACCTGGAACAGAGGCTCCAGGTTGTATCTGATAACATCTGAGGTTTTGGGGATCATAGATAACAAGAGAAAATGGACTGAGTAATCATATTTTACTGAGTCCAAAACTCACTTTGTATTTTTAATGATAACTTTTGCATTAGTCAAGATTCTCTAGAGGAACAGAACCAAAAGGACACACACACATGCACACACATTCACATATGTAATATGTGAATTTATTTGATTTATTTGATTGATTGGCTTACAGAATCAGAAGTTGTATAGTCCCACAGTGGCCATCTGCAGACTGGAGAGCTGGTAGAACACTTATCTGCTCAGTTGAAGAAGCTGGAGCCTCAGAAGATGTTCTGAGATCTGATGATGCAGCCCCAGTCCAGCACTAAAGGCCTGGAGAGTCACTAGTCAAAGTCCACTTTGGAAAATGAAGGAGCTAGAATCTGATGTCTTCAGGCTTACATCAGCAATGGAAGAACCTGCTCAAGAAGAATGGAGTTTGTGCCTACTTCTGTTTCTTTCTTCCTCCACTTTTTGTTCTGACCAGACCTCCAGCCTATTGGACTGTGCTGTCCACATTCAGGGAAGGTCTCCCCCTCAGTTTGCTGTTCCATGTGCTAGTAAGTCCTGGAAACGACCTCATTGACACATCCAGACATCTCTTAATCATAGGCATCTCTTAATCCAATTGAGTTGACAATCCAGATTGACCTTCACAACTTTAAACCCAAACAACTTTTTTAGGCAGTGACTTCTAAGGTTCATTTCTGCCATATAATTAAAATTGCTCGTTACAAGATACTTTTATTGCTGAAAAAATCCAATACATCATATAAACTCAATATAGCACATGAGGAGGCTCTTATGAAACTACAATTTGGTGGCCTGAGTGAAAATAAATCAAGAGCATGTCACTAGGAACAGATAAAAACTCAAGTATTGTTCGATAATCAGCATAGTTCACATTAAGAAAGTGGCAGTCAGTCCTGAGAGTGATAGATCTTCATCCTTTAAGCACAGAGAGAATTCAATACATATATTGCAGAGGACATTAGTGAGTAATGGGTTGTACTGGATGACCACTGAATTTTCTTTAAATGGTTAGGAGTGTAGCCTCAGAGGATAAAGCATGAAATACAGCTATCACAACTGAGGAAATTCAGTGCAAGGGCAAGTTAAGCCTCTCACAACTCTTTAGCTCTTACCAACATTAGTACTGTGTCATCGGGAAACAAAAACAACAACAACAAAAATGTTCCTGGCAAACTACATCTTTAATATGAGGTCTAGAAGGAATGATTCACTCTGTGAAGAGGAATTTTGAAGATCTTTTCCAATCCTCTGAATTTATTAGATGAAGAAACTGAGTTCAAGAAAAATCAATTGGTCTTACATTACTTAGCTTGTTAATAACAAAAGCAAGACTTCTATCTAGGCTTTCAGATAAAACTGTCAAACTGATTGTAAATCTTGCTTATATTTTTAGAAAACATGAGAATTAAAAGAATAGAATACCCCCCCCCCCAAATCAAGAACCTGTCAATTGAATATTTTCTTTCAGAAAAAAAAAAAAAAATCCCTAGCTGGGCGCGGTGGCTCACGCTTGTAATCCCAGCACTTTGGGAGGCTGAGACAGGAGAATTGGGAGTTCAAAGCCAACCTCAGCAATAGCGAGCTGCTAAGCAACTCAGTGAAACCCTGTCTCTACAT
Source organism: Geosciurus inauris (assembly GCA_004024805.1). NCBI lineage: Eukaryota > Metazoa > Chordata > Mammalia > Rodentia > Sciuridae > Geosciurus > Geosciurus inauris. The sequence goes on from PVHX01016043.1 coordinate 12,928, forward strand.
AAAACACAAAATAGGGCTGGGGATGTGGCTCAGTGGTCGAGTACCCCTGAGTTCAATCCCTGGTACCAAAAAAAAAAAATACCCCAATTCTTTAAAAGGTTAAGTATTGAGAATCAGAACACCATATATAAATTTTAACATTCTGTATGTTGATTTAGCATTAGATTATAATAGACTAAATCTATGGACTTTAAATATGAAAACAAAATTTGCCATACTTTAAATATGAAAACAAAATTTCAGAGAGATTGTACTTTCTATACTTCCTTTTAATCATCTCTGAAATATCTCTCTGGCATCAGCAAGACTGACTTGCCAGTCAATTTCCCCTAAATATCCCTTAGGGTTTCCTAAGGTCCTGTATCAAGTGACCTTTTCCTCTTCCTTCTGTTTCACAGGAATTTCTCAATGAGAAATGGAGATGAAAAATTTTAGGGGACATTCCAGTATAACAGAAACAGTGATGTTTTCTGTTCTGGAATTTCAATATGAAGCTATGAGCAGTTTGACTGCTTTCAGATTGAATATACCCTCATGTGAGAGACTTCAGATTTCTTTGTGTGGCATTAAAAAGTCCCTTCTTTGTTATTCCTTTATCTAAACTGCAGAGACAAAAACAAAATGCAAAATCTTCGTTTTCAGCAAGAGTTGTGATTTTCTTTCTTTTTAATTTCTAAGTCTTATTTTGAGCAAGAAGGAAAATATCAATTTAAACATTGAAATGAGGTGGGAGGAGGGTTGGTCAGTGGATTGTTTGGTTAGTGGGTGCTAAGTTAAATCTAGACAGGATAATAAGGTCTGGTGTTCTGTTGCATGGTTGAGGGAATATAAATAATAATAATGCGCTGTGTATTTCAAAAAAATCTAGAAGAAAGGATTTTGAATGTTTTCACCACAAATAAATGATAAATGTTTTAGGAGACAGATATGCTTACCTTCATCTGAATACCATACAATGTATACATGTATCAAAATAGCATACAGTGCCCCATAAATATGCATAATTGTACATATCAATTAAAAAGAGAAAGAAACTAACTAAAATTTTCTACTAGATCTTGTGTAGCTTAATGCCTAAAAATGTTAATTCAATTTGACATTTACTTTTGTTTTTCTTGGTGGGAAAGACTTCTACCTGTACTTCTCCTTTTGAGAGCATTTAAAATTAGGAAATACCCTCATTTGATGTCTGCCCATAGCAACTATGACCCTTAGCTAATTTGAGTCTTTGCTGAAATTTAAGACAAATAACTTGGGGAATTCCATATGATGCAACATCATAGCCTTAGACTTAGAATTTTAGACCTGGGTCAAACATTTTATTATGTAATTAGTGCATGACCCTCATTTTATAAATTAGGACTGGAGTAATTTACTAAAGTCTGTGTAGCAAGTTGAAAGGAACTGGGTCAAGAACTCAGGTTTCTTGACTCCTTGAGCAGTACTCTTGGTCCTGTGATATAAATGGATGTGTGGGTCATCTTTTTCTTTTCCTCTTTTTTTATGTTTTTGTCAGTGCTTTAATACATAATAGTGGAGTTCATTTTAACATTCATAAATACATATAACATAATTGGCTCCATTTCAATCCTTAATACTTTCCCTTTCCCTCCCTGATTCCCTTCTTCTACTCTACTAGTCTTCCTCTTAATTATTTATTGTTTTCAATTGGTACACTAGAATCATACATAAAAGTGGAATTCATTGTTATATTCATACATGCACTTAGCATAATTTGGTTGATTTCATTTTGTAGTTTCTCTTCCTTCCCATTATTCCTCCCTCTCCCTTAATGCTGTTCCTTACTGTGCTCCTTTCTATTTTCATGAGATTCCCTTTTCATTATTTCTTATTTCTCTCTAGCTTCCAAATGCGAGAGAAAATATTTGACCCTTGACTTCATGAGTCTGGTTTATTTCACTTAGCATTATGTTCTCCAGTTCCATCTTTTGCCAGCAAATGACATAATTTTATTCTTTTTTATGGTTGAGTAGAACTCCATTGTGTATATGAAACAGTATTTGCTTCATCTATTCATCTGTTGGTGGGCATCCAAGCTGGTTCTGTACCTTGGCAATTATGAACTGTGCTCCTATAAACATTAAATGTGGGTGTCACTATAATATCCTGATTTTAGATCTTTTGGATAAATACTGAGGAGTGGAATAGCTGGTTCATATGGTAGATGCATTGCTAATTTTTTTTGAGGAGTATCCATGCTGCTTTCCAAAGTGGTGGTTGTACTAATTTGTAGTCCCATCAACAATAGATAAGCATTTCTTTCTCCCCACATTCTGTCCAGCATTTATTATTAATTATATTCCTGATGTTTGCCATTCTAAAGAGGATGAGATAAAAATCTCACTGTAGTTTTGATTTGTGTTTCCCTGCTTGTTAAGGATGTTGACTATTTTTTCATGTATTTATTGACCATTTTCATTTTTTCGAGAAATATCTGTGTAATTCATTTTTCCATTTATCAATTGGTTTTTTTTTTGGTGTTAACTTTAACTGTAACAACAAAAAGAAAAAAACTTTATCTTTCTTAAAAAATTCTACAAAATTATTTTATTTAATTTTTTCTCATAATAAAAGGGATTTTCCTCCCTTTGGTATAAAGTTCTATGAATTTTATTACATGTATAGATTTGTGTAATCACCACCAGGACTGAGAATACTTCTGCCACTTTGAAAAACTTTCTCATGTCATCCTTTTATTTCCTCTACTCAACCCCTATCTCCTGGCAACCACTCAGCTGCTATCCATCACTTAGATTTTTTTTAAAAGATGTCCTTTAAATGAGTTCCTGCAGAATATATTTTTTGAAACTAAGTTCTTTAATTCAGCTTAATGCATTTGAGATTCATCTGATATTTTCCACAAATTAATAATTTGTTCCTTTTTATTTGGCTCTATCTTATCTTGTTTATCCATGAACCCATTAAGGAATTGGCTTCAACGAACTGACAACTGACTGATGGAAATTGGTTAGATAGATGGAAAACTTGGATCTGTGACAGGATAACCAGGGTCTCAGTTTGCCTGGGATTGTATAGTGGGATTTTATTGGTTTTAGCACTGAAAAATCTTGTGTTTCAGCCACTCCTTAGTGCTATTGTTTACTCATGACCAAAGCTGATCTTAGACCATTTTGTAAAAATTTGTGGTTTTCTACCTAAAAGGGCACCATTTTCCTCCTTTTCTTTCTTATTAAGTCCAACTAACATTAAAAGACCTGATAACCCCATTCACTTCAAGATGCCCTTTCAGATGCAGATTGCCTAGTTATTTTGTAAGGGAAACAAGAATCCTTAAGCTGGGGAACAAGAACACTTAAAATAGAGATACACAGTATTTTACAACATATAGGTACAGATGGAGAGATATTTTTCCTAGTTTCCCATGAATTATTTCCTTTTAAAGAACAAGATGGCGAATACTCCAGTGTCTTGTGGAAGTCTCTTTGAAAAGGAGTTACCAGGGAAGCTAATCTTTCATCCCTGAGTTTCCATGAGTTTAGCCTTCCTGTCTTATCTGAAGTTCAAGTGCCAATACAAACTTGTAGGCATGCAGAGCACTCAGAGTGAAAGCAAACCCTTGAGCAGCACTTCAGATAACCCCATTCAGCTCCTGTTCTCATCCGCACTAATGGGCAGATTGAAGAACTGAGCTTGCAGGTTGATCAAGAACAGAGAAGCATTTCCCATTATGAAAATGTCCATCCCATGATTACTCCCCAAAGCAGTCTGCTTAGGGCTATCTGCTAAACCACTTAACACATCTGCATGCTATTCCATGCATAGAGTTAGATTCCTGACTCTGGCACCAAATTCTTTGGGTTTAAATCTAAGTTCTAGACTTTCTACCTGTGCTTCTTTGGCAAGTTACGTAACATTTATGCCTCAGTTTCTTAGTAAAATGGGAACAACTATATTATATATCTCAGGATTTTTGTGAGGCCTAGATGGAATAATACATGTAATATGCATAGAAAATATTAATAAATGTTAGTTGTTTTTCTAATGAAATTGAAGTGAGGGTTTTGGGGAATCTTGTAGTACTATAATAGTACATGCCTTCTCTGCCACTGAAAAGCCACTTCACTCAGGTAGGAACATAGACACTTAGTATGTCATAGTATGATTTCTTTATCAATACAAGATAAATTAGTTTTGTGGAAAATAAAAGCAGTACATACACCTAAAGAGCCCCTAAATAGTCAAAATAAGCCAGAGTTCATCTTTTTGGGAGGAGACTTCTCTTTTTATTTTGTCTTCTCCTTGGAAGAATATTAACACATATCAAAATTTCAGCTAGGTTCTCTTTGTGAATGAAAAGAATCTGTTTCTTCTATGTAAAATGAGCCTGAATTAGATATTCAGATATAAAGACAATTTCTATGTGCTAAATCTCAATGACTTTAGAATTATTAGAAACAAGAGCATTATAGATTGAATAGTTTTAGGGGATTTCCTTAATCAATATTAGTAATTAATGTTTTTGATGAAGAAGTACAAAAGCAAATGTGTGGTATTTGCCTGTGGCACTAGAAATGTTTCTCTGTGCTATAGTTCAAACAGTTGTCCCCCGAAGGTCCATATGTTAAAGGTTGAATCTCCAAGATGGCACTTTAGGGAGGTAGTGGAAACTTCAAAGGTACAGCCTAGCAGAAGATCCTTAGGTCACTGAGGAGTGGGGTGGGGGATAGTGAGCCCTTGAAGGGGATTGTGGGACTCCTGTCTCTCTGATTCTGGTTCAGAAATGTGAGTACTTGCTCTGACGTGGGCTTTTGCCATGCCATGCGCTGTCCACATTGGAGGCCCAAATCAGTGGGGCTACCTGATTTTGGGCTTGGAGCCCCAGAACTGTTAGCCCAAACAAACCTCTCTTGACCTCATAAGTAGCCTGTGTAATTTGTGACAGAAAGCTGACTAATATACTCTAATTGGTTGTTTCAAATACATGCATCACAGTAAACACAGGACCATCCAATTCAGCTGATGAGCTTTTCATAGGAAAAACACAGTTTAGTGAACTTTTCTTACCAAAGAAAACATAGTGCATACTGAATAAGTTTAAATCCAGTATTTCCAAATAAAAATAAGAAATGGCATAGTCTCTTCAGAAATATCTTAAGAATAAATGTCTTTTTATTTCTACTTTTAGGATCAAGATAGAATATGAGATATATATGCAATACACAAAACAGGAGTGAAACTAACACCTTTAAGTGACTGGGCTCAAAGTTAGTTTTTAGGCCATTGGGTGTGGTTTGTATCAAGAGATGAGGTCAAGATTACTTCAACTTAAGCCTTGGATTCTGTAAGATTCTCTTATGTTAGTTGAGATGCATTTAGTGACAAGAAAAAGAAAAAAGTCAAATAAGTATTGGCTTTGCCTTCAAAACAGTAGTTTGGAGGTAATTAATTGCTGTTATAGATTGAGGTGCTCAGATATGTCATAGTGGTACCTCTACGATTCTCTTCCCCTTGCATTTGTCCCCTCACAATCACATGATGGGTGTTGTAGCTTCAAACATCTTGTTCTTTGCTATGGTTTAAATGTTTGTCCTCTCCAAAACCTATGTGGAAATTTAATTGCCATTGTAATGGTATTGGGAGGCGAGACCTTTAAGAAATGATTAGGCTGTGAGGCTGTTCCAGTAGGAGTGGTTCCATTATCAGGGGAGAGAGTTCACCTCTCTTGCTTTGTTTCTCTTGCCCTCTTGACTTCTTCAATGAGCTAATGCAGCAAAAAAGGCCTTTGATAGATGTTGGTCTTTCAGTTTTTAACTTGTCAGTGCCCAGAACAATGAGCAGCAAATTTCTGTTTTTTCAGAACTTACCCAGTCTGTAGTATTTTGTTAAAACAACACAATGGTGGTCTAAGATATCCTAGTTCAGAGGAAAGAGATGGCACCAGCTTTATCTGCTCCTTTTATTGGGAAGGGAAAACTTTCTTAGAAGCTTCTTAAGTGCACTTTCCTTTATCTTTTATTGGCTAAGACAGAATCCCAAGACTAACTTGAGCAGAAACTGGGAGCAATGTGCCTTGGCTATAACCAGTCAGTACCCATTTCCTACTGCTAAAAAAGGGGCGTGAACGACTGGGTGGGAAAGCACCAGAGTCTGTCCACAAGTTGCAGAGTTTCTTGCCCTTTTCTGTTGTTGCATTGCCAAGCTTCAAGGGTTTCCTGAGGTCACAAATGTACGTGGATGAAAAAAAAATTGACTTAGGGTGGTGCTGCATGACCTTGTAAAGTGAAACTGAATATTATTATCAAGAACCTAGGAAATGATTTCTGTTAGTTTGTTTTCTAATGAAGGACTACATCAGAGTGGTAGTGTTTTCCCCAATTAGTATTATAATTTTGTGATCCTCAAAGTCATGTGTGATGCTGTTCAGATGCTGTGACATTATTAGTTGCTGGGACTCTGGAATTCTTTTTTGATACATGAATGGGACTAGGTAAAGTGCATTTATTTTCCTGCTTTCTGGGAATGGTGGGACTGAATGGCCTTTAGGCAGTGCTAAGTCCCCTAGCTTGTCATCTTTTCATCCCAGAGACCTTGCAGAATGGTAGAGCTCACACCCAAAGGCTAAAGGGATGCTTTGTGGCAAAGGGCTGGGACCATATCATGGCCAGTGTGTGTGGAACATCCCAGACTCTGCTCCTGCTTCTTTTGTTCCCATGTTGCACGGTAGTCTTACTACCTGTGGAGCACTCTTGTGACACAGAATTCATGTAACTCACAGTAAAAACCTGTTCCATATTCTCTGGTCTCCCAAATGATCCAATTTTCATAACTAGATCCTTATTCTAAGTTCCCATTAGATACCAAGAAGAAATACTTTAGGTGTTTGCTTATATTGATTCATATCATGCCCGCAGGATCAGACAGTTTTAAACTCCTTATCAGTGCTTACATTTGAAAGCCTCACTTGAGCTTACATATTTGAGGTAAAATGGTGGAAGAGATAGGAGAGTAGGTCAGAAGGGGCCAAAGAATCTTGAAGATGAAGACTATAAATTTGAAAGACATTCTGCTTCCTCTCTTGCAGCATGCTATATTATGCAAATTCGGGACTCTTTCTTCAGCCTTTCAATTTCTCTCTACATCACTCCTTGGAAACATGGAATAGGATTTAATCCTAGAAGGGCAACTAGAAATCATGTCATCCAAGTCCTTTATTTTCTAGGAGAGAAACCCAAGGCCCAGACCGGTTTTATTAACACTCCGAGGACACATAACAAAATAGCAGAAGAAAGAGATTGAGATCTTTTGAATCTAGTTGCTCTAAATGTGACATGAATTTTCTAAGAGCTCTGAATCACTGTCCATGTGACCACACGTTCAATTAGAGTCATACAAATCTTTTTATAATTATAGGCAGGTAAAAATAGCAGTGTGGTTTGACTACTTCTCTATTTCCCTGGAGGTCAGGCCACTATTATTCTCCTCTCTTGACAACAATGTTGTAGTTTTGTATTAACTATTTTATTAGACCTCAGTTTTTAATGTGATTATGGCGTGGGTCTGCTTAAGAGAAAGTTATATTAAAAACATATATAAATAAAATCTGAGTGAGTTCAAGGAAGGATGAGGAGAGAACAGGGAGATGTAGGGAATCCCCGGGAACTTTGCAGAGATTCAGGGCAGAAGCGAGAGCTGTGCGGGTATCACGAGCTTGGTGACGCCGTGTCAAGGCTGAAAATTAGAAGTCAGGAGATCTGGATTCACTGTGGGTGGGTTCACTTCTTTGAAATTTGGCAAATCTTTCTGTGTGGTTGGACTAGGTGATTTTTAGCTGTTATCAGTGGCACTTACAACTAGAAGGGGCTAGAAAATAAGGCACCTTGGACCTGACCTTTTCTACCTGGAGCTGTGGCGAAGATGATGTCATAGATCTCCGTTCCAGTTACACTGATCATTCATCTCATTATCTGAGAGGCCGCGCAATGATTTCTGAACCTGCCCTGCAGCTCTCAGCAGAAAGTGGTGATGTTGGAGCCTGGGGGCAGGAGCTGTCCATCTGTATGTAAAGGAGAAGATGCTGGAGGTCCCCACAGACAAAGTAGAAAAATCATTTATTGAATCCAACTTATATTAACTACAACAGTTAAAAATAGCACCTTTAAATAATTTGAAAATAATGCTATCATCAGTCAAGGGCAAGTTCTCCATAAAGAGCATGAATATCCTAGTTTTTCCATCCGTTGCCTATCAGAATGACATCATTAGCCACTCAATTGTAATTCAGTGATTGTGCAAAAAATGGCAGTCACTTCAGAGCACATAAAGAAGACAGATCTCTAAGACAGCTAATGCAAAAAGAGTAAAGCCAGTGACTGAATCAGAAATATCTCTCAGTTGGGGGTCAAAAATTTGAACAATGGAATTGATTGTTAGGTGAAATAGTGTGACCTGAAATTTGAAGGATAGTATAATTTAAAATATTTCATCTCATTGTCAGCACATTTCCAGGTGTTGTTGTTTTTTTTTTTTTTTGGTCCAGAAAAACAATTTCTAAAAAGATGGGATTATTTGTCCATGAAATTGAGCCTGTACCTAATAAATAGGTCTAAAAGGCATCAGGATGGACCTATGAGCTTGCCTATTTGTTTTCTTTTGCTTGGCATCCTGGTAAACTCTGTCCTGGGCAGCCAAACATGCTTTTCCTCCAACTGGATTTCCCCTTGGCCAGGTCCTCTTATGCTCCTTCCATTAACTTAGGGGAGCTCCGGAAGAGTCTTTCAATTTTTTTTCTTAGTTCTAATCAGTTATGCATGAAAGCAGAAAGCTTTTCGATTCACTGTACACAAATGGAGCAGAGATTTTCACATCTCTGGTTGTACATGAAGTAGAGTCACACCATCTGTGCAATCATACATATATCTAGGGAAATGTTGTCCCTCTCGTTTCATCATCTTTTCTAGTCCCATGTCCCCTCCTCCTCTCCCCTTTCCTCCATCCAAAGTTCCTCCACTCATCCCATGCCCCCCATTATAAATAAGCATCCACTTATCAAAGAAAACATTTGGCCCATGTTTTGGTGGGATTGGCTTATTTTGCTTATTCTCCAACTCCATCCATTTACCTGCAAATGCCATAATTTTATTCTCTTTTAACGCTGAGTAATATTCCATTGTGTATATATACCACAGGTTTCTTTATTCATTCATCTATTAAAGGGCATCTGGTTAGACCCACAGTTTAGCTATTGTGAATTGTGCAGCTATAAACATTGAAGTGGCTGTGTCACTATAGTATGCTGTTTTTTAGTCCTTTGGGTGTAGACCGGGGAGTGGGATAGCTGGGTCAAATGGTGGTTCCATTCCATGTTTTCTAAGGAATCTCCATACTACTTTCCAGAGTGGTTGTACCAATTTGCAGTGCCACTAGCAGTGTCTGAGTGTGTCTTTTCCCCTACATCCTTACCAACACTTATTGTTTGTATTCTTGATAACTACTATTCTGACTGGAGTGAGATGAAATATTAGTTTTGATTTGCATTTTTCTAATTGCTAGAGATGTTGAACATTTTTTCATATGTCTGTTGATTGATTATATATCTTCTTCTGTGAAATTTCTGTTCAGCTCCTTAGCCCATTTATTGATTGGATTGTTTGTTTTATTGGTGTTAAGTTTTTTGAGTTCTTTATATATCCTGGAGATTAGTGCTCTATCAGATGTGTGTGTGGCAAAAATTTGTTACCAGAATACAGGCTCTCTGTTTACTTCATTGATTGTTTCTTTTGCTGAGAAGAAGCTTTTTAGTTTGAATCCATTCCATTTATTGATTCTTGATTCTACTTCTTGTGCTATAGGAGTCTTGTTAAGGAAGTAAGGTCCTAAGCTGACATGATGAAGATTTGGGCTTACTTTTTCTTCTATTAGTCTCTGGTCCAATACCTAGGTCATTGATCCACTTTGAGTTGAATTTTGTGCATGGTGAAAGATAGGGGTTCAGTTTCATTTTGCTGCATGTGAATTTCCAATTTTCCCAGCACCATTTGTTGAAGAGGCTATCTTTCCTCCAATGTACATGTTTGGCTCCTTTGTCTAGTATAAGATCACTGTAGTTAAGTGGGTTCATCTCTGTGTCTTCTATTCTGTACCATTGGTCTACATGTCTATTTTGGTGCCAGTACCATGCTGTTTTTGTTACTATAGCTTTGTAGTATAGTTTAAGGTCCGGAATTGTGACGCCTCCTGCTTCACTCTTCTTGCTAAGGATTGCTTGGTCTATTCTGGGTCTCTTATTCTTCCAAATGAATTTCATGATTGCCTTTTCTATTTCCATAAGAAATGATGTTGGGATTTTAATTGGGATTGCATTGAATCTGTAAGAGCGCTTTGGGTAGTATGGCCATTTTGACAATATTGACTCTGCATATCCAAGGGCCTGGGAGATGTTTTCATCTTCTAAGCTCATCTTCAATTTCTTTCTTTAGTGTTTTGTATTTTTCATTGTAGAGATCTTTCACCTCTTCTGCTAAATTGATTCCCAAGTATTTTATTTTATTTTATTTTTTTGAGGCTATTGTGAATGGGGTAGTTTTCCTAATTTCTCTTGCAAAGCATTCATCACTGATGTATAGAAATGCAGTTTATTTATGGTATTGATTTTATATCCTACTACTTTGCTGAATTCACTTATCAATGCTAGAAGTTTTCTGTTGGAGTTTTTTGGATCCTCTAAGTATAGAATCATGTTGTCAGCAAATAATGGTAGTTTGAGTTCTTCTTTTCCTATTCATATCCCTTTAATTTCTTTCGTCTGTCTAATTACTCTGGCTAGAGTTTCAAGGACTATGTTGAATAGAAGTGGTGAAAGAGGGCTTTCCTATTTTATTCCAGTTTTTAGAGGGAATGCTTCCAGTTTTTCTCTGTTTAGAATAATGTTGGTCTTGGGTTTAGCTTAGAAAGCTTTTATGGTGTTGAGGTATGTTCCTACTATCCCTAGTTTTTCTAGTGTTTTGAACATGAAACGGTGCTTTATTTTGTCAAATACTTTCTCTGCATCAATTGATAAAATCATGTGATTCTTATCTTCAAGCCTATTGATGTCATGTATTACGTTTATTGATTTGTGTATGTTGAACCAACATTGCATTTCTGGAATGAACCCCACTTGATCATGGTGCAGTATTTTTTAAATATGTTTTTGTATGCCATTTGCCAGAATTTTATTGAGAATTTTTTCCTCTATGTTCATCAAGGATATTGGTCTGAAATGTTCTTTTCTTGTGTCTCTGCCTGATTTTGGTATCATGATGATACTAGCCTTATATAATGAGTTTGGAAGGGTTCCTTCCTTTTCCATTTCATGGAATAATTTGAGGAGTATTGGCATTAATTCTTTTTGTAGGTCTTGTAGAATTCAGCTGTGAATCCATCTGGTCCTAGGCTTTCTTGATTAGTAGGTTTTTGATGGCATCTTCTATTTCCTTGCTTGAAATTGATCTGTTTAAATTGTGTATATCCTCCTGACTCAGTTTGGGTTGATCATATGCTTCTAGAAATTTGTCAATGTATTTGAGGTTTTCTATTTTACTTTAGTATACATTTTCAAAATAGTTTCTAATTGTCTTCTGTATTTCAATAGTGCCTGTTATGATATTTCCTTTTTCATCATGAATTTTTGTAATTTGAGTTTTCTCTCTCCTTTTTATTAGAGTGGCTAAGGGTTTGTTAATTTTATTTATTTTTTCATAGAATCTGCTTTTTGTTTTGTCAATTTTTTGAATTGTTTCTTTTGTTTCAATTTCATTGATTTCAGCCTTGATTTTAATTATTCCCTGTCTTCTATTATGTTTGGTGTTGGTTTGTTCTACTTTTTTCTAGGGCTTTGAGATGTAATGTTAGGTTGTTTATTTGTTGACTTTTTCTTCTTTAATTGAATGATCTTAATGCAATGGACTTTCCTCTTAGCACTGCCTACATAGTGTCCCAGAGATTTTGATATGTTGTATCAGAATTCTCATTTACCTCTAAGAATTTTTTTTATCTCTTCCCTGATGTCTTCTGTTATTCATCTGTCATCCAATAACATATTATTTAGTCTCCATGTGTTGGAGTAGCTTTAATTCTTTATTTTATCATTGATTTCTAATTTCATTCCATATGGTCAGATAGAATTCAGGGTAGTATCTCTATTTTTTTGTATTTGCTAAGACTTGTTTTGTGGAATAACCTATCGTCTATTTTGGAGAAGGATCCATGTGCTGCTGAGAAAAAAGTGTATTTGCTCATTGATGCATGGAATATTCTATATATGTTTGTTAAGTCTAAATAATTGATTTTTTAAATTGAATTCTGTAGTTTCTTTGTTTAGTTTTGTTTGGAAGATCTATACAGTGGTGATAGAGATGTATTCAAGTCACCCAGTGTTATTGTGTTGTGGTCTACTTGATTCTTGTAGTTGAGAAGAGTTTGTTTGATATACATAGGTGCCCCATTGCTTGGGGCATAGGTATTTATAATTGTTATGTCTTGTTGATGTATGATTCTCTTAAGCAGTATGAAATGTCCTTCTTTATCTCTTTCACTAACTTTGATTTGAAGTCCACTTTAACTGATTTGAGTATGGAAACCTCTGCTTGTTTACGTGGTCCATGTGAGTGATGTTTTTTTCCACCTTTTCATCTTCAGTCTGTGTATGACTTTTCCTGTGAGATGAGTCTCTTGAAGGTAGTGTATTGTTGGGCCTTTTAAAACATCCAACCTGTCAGTTTGTGTTTTTTGATTGATGAGATTAGGCCATTGGCATTCAGGGTTATTATTGAAATATAATTTGTATTTCTTGTCATTTTGGTTTATTTTTGGTTTTTAACTTGAATTGTTTTATCCTTTGATTGGCCTTTCTTTTAGTGTATTTCCTCTCTTTGCTGATTTTCATTTTTGTTTTACATTTCCTTCTTATGGAATATTTTGCTGAGAATGCTCTGTAGTGCAGGCTTTCTTGCTGTAAATTCTTTTAACTTTTGTTTATCATGAAATGTTTTTATTTTCTTATCAAATCTGAAGCTTAATTTTGCTTCATATAAGATTCTTGGTTGGCATCCTTTTTCTTTCAGAGTTTGGTATATGTTATTCCGGGATTTCCTGGCTTTGAGGGCCTAGGTTGAAAAATCTTCTAAGATACAAATTGGTCTCCCCCATATGTAATCTTCTTCTTTCTTGTGGCCTTTAAAATTCTATCCTTATTCTGTATGCTTCGGATTTTCATTATAATGTGCCTTGGTGTATATTTGTTATAATTTTGTATATTTGGTGTCCTGTCAGCCTCTTGCATTTGATTTTCCAATTCATTCTTCTAGTTTGGGAAATTTTCTGATATTATTTTATTGAAGAGATTGTGCATTTCTTTGGTTTGAATCTTTGTGCCTTCCTCTATTCCAATAAATCTTAGATTTGGTCTTTTGATAATATCCCATAATTCTTGGATATTCTGTTCATGGTTTCTTACCATCTTCACTGTGTGGTCAACTTTATTTTTGAGATTGTATATTTTTCTTCATTATCTGAGGTTTTGTCTTCTAAGTGATCTAGTCTGCTGATGATGCTTTCCATTGAGTTTTTTATTTGATTTATTGTTTCCTTCACTTCAAGGATTTCTGATTATTTTATTTTTTCAGAATCTCTCTCTTTACTGAAGTAATCTTTTGCTACCCGTATTTGCTCCCTTATCTCTTTGTTGGTATGATCAATCATTGCCTGTATTTGCTCTCTTATCTCTTTGTTGGAGTGATCAATTTTTGCCTGTATTTGCTCTCTTATATCATTCTTTAATTTGCAGAATATTTTAATTATATACATTCTGAACTCCTTCTCTGGCATTTCATCAATTGCACTGTCAATGGATTCTATTATTGTAGTATTTTGGTTTGTTTGGGCTACTTTCTTCCCTTGTTTTTTCATGTTGTCTATGTGCCTTCCTCTCTTGCAGTGCAGACCTGAGGTATTACAGTTTCTACCCTATACTCTTGTCATGTCCCTGCAGATTACCTGTACCTGACCTTGGTATCGGGGTTCCAATACCTGGCTGGTGTCCCAAGATGGATGCTATTACAACTAAAGATGGTGGCAATGGTAGCAGAGGTAAATCAAGATACCAGTGGGACTGTCCCAAAACAGCTTCAACCAGTTTCAGAGAAGGGGCTGAAAGGATAAGCCTTACAATGGCTTTGGGCTGCCTGTTTGGAGATGCAGTGCTGTGGTGTGGTGTGCTGTGCTGTGGTGGGCAGCTGCTTGCAGGCTCTCTGTGTTGTCCCAAGGTGGAGGCTACTAGGTGGGGAAGGCTATGGCGATGGCTGCAGTGTCCCAAGATGGAGGCAGGTGGGAGAAGCGATGTCTTGGTAAATGGGGAGCCACAGAGTGGTCCTTTGCTCTGCACAGGGACTGGGATCTCACACAGGTCAGTGGGGGTGGTCTGGGCCTGACCTGGTTCTGGGCTCTTGTGCAAGTTGGCAGGGGTGGCCCTGGGTTTGGGTCAAAAGTCTTCCAATTTTAATTTTAAGAACCTCATAAGTTGGCCTGTAATCCCAGGACATAGGGAGGCTGAGACAGGAGAATTCCGAGTTCAAAGCCAGCCTCAGCAATGGCGAGGCACTAAGGAACTCAGTGAAACCCTGTCTCTACATAAAACACAAAATAGGGCTGGGGATGTGGCTCAGTGGTCGAGTGTCCCTGAGTTCAATCTCCTGTACCAAAAAAAAAAGAACCTCATAAGTTGGGAAGAGGAAGAAAGCACATGAGCTATAATGTAGAGAAAACATTTGTTTCTGCAAGAGGCTGAAGTTCAGATTTGAGTTTCTTTTATTATGTGACTTTGGACAAGTCCTGAGTCTCTCTGGTATCAAATCCTCATAAGACAATGTAAGCTGTAGGGACTGAACTTCAAATTTATGCAAACTCCAACATTTTATGTATGTCTATGCATTCCAAAGTCCAATGTTAGTAAGGCGTAAGTTAACCGCTGGTAAAGATTAGTCACACTAATGCTCCCTCTATGAGTGTGATTAGTGTTCGTAACTAACACCAATCCATAAGTTCCCTGTTGCCAGCTGCTTTCTGAAATCCACATGCATATCTGAATTATTTTTACACCAGCTACAATAGCTGTATGTGACAGGTATGTTATTATTTTTACTTAATGGATGATGAAATTGAGGTTAAGTGAGGTTTAGCAATGGCTAGTTTAGTAGTGAAGTTGAGGTTCACATCTGGGCTCACTGACTATAAAGCTTACACCTTAATTTAGGTACTTTCTACAACAAGGTTGAAAAGTGACCTGAGGTGGCAGGAAAGTTTGAGATGTCATTTCCCTGCCCTAACATGGTGAGGTTGGACCTCAGATACCTGTCTCTAATGATACAAAAACTTTAGAAAGCTTGAACAGCAACTACCAATCACAGCCTCTTGGTTTTATGTGTTATGGTTGTCCAGGATAGTATCATTAACTTTATTTTTCTCATTCTTCCCCATTATGGTTACTTTTTTTAAAAAAAATTTTTTAGTTGTCAATGGATATTATTTATTTATTTATATGTGGTACTGAGAATCAAACCCAGTGCCTCACACGTGCTAGGTGAGTACTCTACTACAGAGCCACAACCCCTGCCCCTGATTACTTTTTTATACAGTGAGTTTTCAAATTTTGTCACATACTTTCCATTTTCTTTGCTCACCAGTGTGCCTTGTATATTAGATTTTCCTTTTGGACCATTTTCTCATTTTACTGACATGCTCTTAATCAGTGACTATTAGGGAAAAATATTCAGTTTTATGTGTGCTTGAAAGTATCTTTATTCCACTTCTATTTTTGAAGGATGATTTGTCTGTTTATGAAAT
This sequence comes from Geosciurus inauris, assembly GCA_004024805.1. Taxonomy (NCBI): domain Eukaryota; kingdom Metazoa; phylum Chordata; class Mammalia; order Rodentia; family Sciuridae; genus Geosciurus; species Geosciurus inauris. Next base: position 28,786 of record PVHX01016043.1, read on the forward strand.
TTTAGATAATAATTTATGTTATTTTTTTCAGAAATTTGAAAATATTATTCCACAGTCTTTTGAATCATTTCTACTGTTAAAGTCAACCCTCAAATTAGTTATTGTTTCCTTGTAGGTAACTTGTCTTTGATTTATGGCTCCTTTGAAATCTGTCTTTCTTGTTATGTAGCATGTAGGTGTAAATATCTTTTTATTTATCCTTACAAAAGCATTATAGTGTTATTCTTATTCTCTTGTTGTGTGTCAAATTGCCACAAATGTAATAAGCTGAAAAAAATGTCTATTTATTAACTCACAGTTCTGTAGGTCAGAAATTTGGTATGGTAAGGCTGGGTTCTCTACTCAAGAGTATTTCATAAGGCTGAAACCAAGATATCAAACAGACTTGAGTTCCTTTAAAGCCTCTGGGGGTAAGGGTTTGCTTCTAAACTCATTCAGTTTGTTGACAGAATGTTCCTTGGGATTGTAGGAATGAAGTCTCCATTTATTTTTTGGCTGTTGCCCAGGGATCTTCACAGTTTCTAGAAGCCACCATGTGCCTTGCCCTGCAGCTTCCTGTTATCTTCAAACCAGAAACTCTGTGCTTATATCTCTGGCTTCCTCCATCTCTGACATTTGTACCCAGATTTAAAGGACTCATGTGATTATGTCACATTATTCACCTAGGTAAATCTTACTTTTTAAAAGTCGTTTGTGTCACATAATCTAATCTAATACTGGGAGTAAAAATAATTATATTCATAGTCTCAGGGTAGGCAGTGTATATATACCAGAGGGCAGAAAATTGCAGGGGACTTCTTGGAATTCTTCCTATGACAGCATTTTTTGAGATTCTTTAATCTGAGAACATTTTTCCATGATCAATTATTTAGAATCACCACATTCCTTTAAAAACTTCACAGTTCATGAATATTTATATAAATATATTTTTAATATGACATAATCTCTATATAATTTTAAAAACTAATTCAGTAGGAATGGAAAAATGGAATTGTTTTGTCTGCTTCTTTTTTTCTATTATACAATGAGGCAATAAACATCTTTGTCTAGTACTTGAGCACTGTCCCATAATTTCTTATGAAAAATTTGGAGAATTGTTCTATGTGTAAGTATTTATTCTAAGGCATACTTCCTGCCTTCAGAAACATGCTTTTATATAGCCACTAACTGCATATATACACTTTTGTGTGTGTTCTGTTTTCATATGTCATCACTATTAAGTTGGTAAGAAATATATCACTGGTGTTTAAATTTACATTTCAGTTAGTGATATTTCACATTTTCATATTATATTGGCCATTTGCATTTCTTCATTTGAGAGTTTCCTCTTTGTGGTTCTGTGTGTACATGTATATTATATATTATTATTATATGATATATAGCATATGATTCTCTGATTTTAAAGAGATCTTTACATATCAAACACATTAATGCTTTTGTTGCTCTGGTCATATCTGAATATATGTTGCTCATTTTGCTGTGTGTAAGCTTTGTAGTTAGTAATTTTTTCCTATAGAGGTTTTGTGTTTTCATGTACAGTTGGAGAGCAGTCTGTAGGGTCTGGAGTGAAAGACTGAATTTGACACTTAACTAGCTTTAGGACACTGGGCAAGTAACAAGTTCTCTCATCTGTGTTGTCCTGTCTGTAAAATGGATGTGAAACTGTCTCATTTGCGAGGTGCTCATTGGAAGAGATACAGCACAGCTCTGGCCCATAATAAGCCCTTAGCACAAGGTAGTCATTCATTCTGAGCTTGATTAAACTGAAACCTAATGCAAGTGGGCTCTTCTCTGTTGGACAGGAATAATTCAGCTTAGTGATAGCATTTTTTTCCTACTTTAACACTTCATTCCATCAATTTTCCTTAAACATTTTAATACTTGATCTATTTATTCATATAGTTAATGATGAGAATTTTAGGATGGAGAGACAGTCACAGTTTATCACTTTCCAGGAGCTCTGAGTCCAGTGCAGAGGGAAGACATATGGGTGTGATTTGTGATGAGGTCTCTTCCTCGGGTGATGGCACTGTTTTGATGTTGCAGTGTGTTTCTCTTTCAGTCTATCCTTGAGGCTGGTGTTGCCTCATCTACTAATCGGTGGCAGAAAAGAACCAGAGAAGTGTGTGGTATCAGCAACACTGGCTTCCGTGCCAAGGTGCCCATTAACCTTACACCTCTGGTGACCTCTGGGTGGTGCCCGGATGGCCAAACTGAGTCATTCACAGAGTCACACTGATAACGGTCACGACATCTATTTGGCAGCTCATCTTTTGCTACTGCCCAAATGTGGCATAATTTCCTTATTGTTTCTTTTCAATTCTCATCATGCTCTTAGAAGTTCAAGGAAAGGGAAATGCCGGGGAAATTTCTCGTGGGTTCTGGTCTACCCTCACGCGGACTGCTCTCTTCTCAATATTATGGTATAAGAATTGTATTAACAGGACAAGTTAGTAAAACTAAGCTGTGAATGGGAGATCCCTATTAAAAAGATTGAAAACTTTCCCAGTGTTGGCCACGTCTACATTTGTGATCTCATGATAGCCTCCTGTTAGTGGCTTGCCAATTGCTAGTGTGATTACCCAGGTAGTGAGAGGCACAGCTGTGTTCATGTGCAGGCCCTCAAACTCCAATTCTAGCTATCTTTCCATTTCAGCGCCTGCTGGTTGAGGGCTCTCCCTGATTTTTGGTGATGTAACTGCTGTTAGAAGAGAGTGTTGAGAATCTACTATTCCCAGACACTGCTATGTGGGACACAGTCATTGATTTGGGTCATTTTCTTTTCCATTTGGTGTCACCTTTCATATGCTGCTGCCCCCAGTTTCTTCCATGGATATTTTGCAACTCTGTGTTTATTGTAATGAGTTTTGTATCAAGTCTGTCTGGTTGAAAAGCTCACTTTGGCTCTGTAGAAGGGAGTCTGGAAACATGGAGCTTTAGGAGTAACTTTCAGGGAATTTTTTTTGTGTGTGAATATGTGGAAGCTCCTTAATTCTTTGGTATCAATTTTTTCATCTGATCAATGATTTTTGGCATCTCGCTTTTAATCATAACATCTTTTTTCCTTCTCAAATAAAATTTGACATCAAAAAGACAAAATCACTTTATTCTGGTTGAAGGAGGTGGAGGTCAGGGCCTTGCCTTTCCTTGATGTCTACTGACCACCTAATGCTGGGCTTCTGAGCTGTTCAACATCTGCATGAGGGCTGCAGCTTGGTAGGGTCAAGTGGTTGAGTGGAGAGGCTTCCCAGCTTGGATGCCTGGGATTGAATTCCCATCCTATCTTCTTACTGGCCAAACCACCTCTGGAAAATCACTTAATCTCTGAACGTTCTGTTTCAGCATCTTCAAAATAGGGATGATAATAGTACTTGCCTCAGAGGGCTGTTGTGAAGATTAAAATAGTTCATATATGGAAAGCATTTAAAATAGTGGCTAGCACTATAAATGTTAGCTATTATTGTTATCATCTTGAGAATCTACTAGGGCTTTGTAGGGAGTGGAAGCTTAATGGTGACCATTAATTAACTGGCTTCTGCAAAACTGCAGATCTGAAAGAGGATTCAGATGTCATGTGGTCTTATACATGCCTATATGGAGATTTCTCTGGGTCATCTCTTCAATTGCAGTTTCCTTGACCTACTGATCCACTTAATGAAACAGGGGAGCTCTCTGGAAATCTGTATTCATAACAAATACTATACAAGATATTTATGATCAGGCAAGTTCAAGTTGGAAACTGTGGTATCAAACTATTGCATTTCACAGATGAGAAAGCTGAGCACCTGGGAGAAGTGGCTTGCTCAAGGTTAGCTGTTTGTGGTGATAGGGACAAGAGCTGTGGTGCTGGTCTTTGGTCCCCTGCTATTCTCACTGCACTACTTTTTTCTGTGATGCCTCTACAACTTTATTGCCAGTGCCTGAGGTTTGCTGAAGTAGAAGGAACAATTTCTGGACAACTTTACCAAAGTTGTATTTGGCTGTGGGTAGGACTTTTCTGCCAGAAGGGTGCAAGAATTCTGTTGTTTAGGAGCACCTGGAGCTCCCACGTTTATTCTTGACTTGTGTTTCTAGAGAAGTGCTCTCTGGGAACCTACATGTCCTAAAAGTTTTCAAGGTCTAGTGACTGTTTTGCTGTCCAATTTGCACAGGAACAGCAGTACATTTTAAAATGCAGGCCGCTGCCAAGCTGGGGGAGTGGGCAGAGAGATTAAGTGAAAATGCCAAAACACTGAGTACGTTCGGCCAGTTTGCATCATGTGAACCACTTTGGAGCCCGAGGACAGAAACCAAAAATATGCTTCTGCTCATAGGCGGCCAACGGCATCAATTACTAGTGTTATTATTGTTATTATCATCATCACCACCATCATTCTTCTCATAAATTTAAAGTTAGGTAGCTGGATTGTTTCTTGAAGCAGTTTGAAGGAAGTTAAGACCTATGATGAATTTTAGACAAATAAGTGTGGAGGCATGCACAGCCTCATAACTCAGCCTCCCCTCCTGGAACTACAGCTCTTGGCTCTGGTGTGCAGCTTTGCTATCACTGGGTGGCTAATTTTCCACTCCCAAGGCTGATTGTTCTAACAGTAGAGAATAGAGAAAATATGTGTGTGCGTGTGTGTATGTGTGTAGTATAAATATATATTTGCAAAGTAAATTGATGTTTAAGAATCATCCTACTGGGGAATTCACAATTCTTTTGCAAAGAGGAGAAAAGGCTGAAGCCTCCAAAATTGAGGGGGTGGGGTGGAGGCAAGGGAAATGCAGCTCTTTTTTCTTGGAGAGTAGGCGGAGTCCTTGAACTTGACTTGAAGATATTTCAAAATCAAAAGATAAGATGTAATGGGAGTCCAGGTCCTCAGGGGAAGTGCCCATTTAAACTCTGCAGATGGTATCCATTCTTATTTACTTACAAGTGGAAGAAGGAATTCAACCCAGGGCCTTAACAACAACAACAAATCACCTGTGAGAGGTTTACTCCTTTATTCACTCAGCCTACTTCTGCTGCTTTAGAGGACAAATTCAACTCCTCCCTTTACAGGGGAAGATGTAGAAGCCTGGGTGGAAAGTCATATTTTTCTTTTGAACACAAAATCCTTGAATCTAATTTCATTCTTTTTGTTTTCTTTTAAGCATTGGTTCTTTTTTAAAAAATTGATTCTTTTTAGTTATACATAACATTAGAATTTCTTTTGACAAAATTATAGAAGAATGGAATACACTTTGTTTTAATCTGATTCATATAGAACCTCAAACTCCTTTTCCAGGCAGAGCTAAAGTGCGTAGGCTTGTTTCCCAGAGTGTAAAATGGGGGAGATTTCTCATTTTCTAGCTAGCCTCTTCTTGCTCTCCAGCCAAAAACTGGTTTTAAGCTTCTTTAAACATTTACTTTATTCCTTCAATTGGGTAAACATAGACATGACCTAGATTATAAAGAAAATTATACATGAGGTATGCAGGTAATAATATATGGTTTTTCCCTAAATAAACCTGGGCAACAATTTCCCACATTTCCAATATTGTTCACATTGATGACATTGAGACATGGTTAAGATATCAAAATGTTTTCTTATTTATTAATCAATATTGCATTATGTTCATTTTTTATTATAGATTAATAGATATTCAGGAATGAAATGGAAAGTAGAGATTCCATGGTAGTTGCCATAATTTTCAGATAAAGAAATGAAAATACAAAGTAATTGAATGACTTATCCAAAGTCACAACAATGACTCTGTAGTAGAACTGGAATATGATTCGTCTATATATGCTAGGTACTAAATTCATTCTGTTCATAGTGGTGTTTCTTTTCTAGTAGCTTGAACTTACATTCTACTGTGTGCTCATTACTAAGTTGTATAGTATGCTGTGTGTGTTTGTGTTTGCATGTGCATTAGTCAGCTATTACTATAAGAAATACTTGAATGTTCTGTTTATGATTTATTGCCATCTTCACTGTATGGTCAAGTTTATTTTCAAGATTGTATATCTTGTCTTCATTATCAGAGGTTCTGTCTTCCAGGTGATCTAGTCTGCTGGTGATGTTTTCTATTTAGTTTTTTATTTGGTTTATTGTTTCCTTCATTTCTAGAATTTCTGATTGTTTTTTTTTCACAATCTCTAGCTCTTTCTTAAAGTAATCTTTTGCTACTTATAATTGCTCTCTTATCTCTTTGTTAGAATGATCAATGGTTGCCTTTATTTGCTCTCCTATTTCTTTGTTGGATTGATCAATTTTTGCCTGTAATTGCTCACTTATGTCATTCTTTAATTTGCTGATCATTTTAATTATGTACATTCTGAATTCTTTCTCTGACATTTCATCAACTGTGCTGTCAATGGATTCTGCTACAGTGGTAGCAAGGTTTATTTGGGGCACTTTCTTCCCTTGTTTTTTCATGTTGATTGTGTATCTTCCTTTCTTGAAATACCCATCTGAGGTATTGCGGCTTCTATCCTATAATCTTGTATTGACACTCCAGATTACCTGTGTCTCACCTTGGAGCTACTTCTGTTCCCCCAGTGTCCCCAGATGGGCACTACTGCCACTAAAGTTGGTGGCAGGGAAAAAAGAACAATAAAGAGAAAGGGTTTATTTTATATCAGAGTTTTAGAGTTTCAGTCTCCATGATCAGTTGGCTGTGTTGCTTTTGGGCCTGTGGTGAGGCAGCACATGTTAGGGATTGCTTGTGGGAACAAAGTTACTCACTTTGTGGTTTTCACGTAAGAAAAGAAAGAAAGAGAAAGAAACTGATGTCCCACAATACTCTTGGAGGATGTACCCCTGAAGACCCAAAAGTTCCCACTTGAAAGTTTCTACGACCTCCCAGGAGTGTCAGGCTGGGGATTAAGTCTTTAACTCATGAGCCTTGGGAGGACATTTAAGATCCAAACTATAGCAGTGTGTAAAAGCAAAAGGAATATATATTAAAAAAATGGTGCTAGTTCTCTAAGTACTCACATTCTAGTTAGGGACGTGAGATGTACACAGAGGAACTGAGAGAATGAACAGTATAATTCAGTGGTAGTATTCAAGTTTTATGTGCATAACAATCACTTCCCATATTGTTAAAATGCAGATTCTCATTCAGTAAGTCTGGGAGATTCCCTGAGATTCTGCATTTCTTACAAACTCTCAGGTGAAGCACACACTGTTAGAAGAGACGTTTTTTTTCTTTTTTTAAAATTTATTTCTTTTGATTTTTTTCCCCACTGACCAGGGATTCTGATTGAATTACATATTCATTAAAGATATTTATTTATGTATTAATTTATCAAAATTTTATCTGTGAAGAAGGCATCAAAAATTTTCTTGTTATTAATAAGTAAAACCTAAATGCTGTGCTCATTCTGAAATATACAGTACTCTTCCACAGGTGGTTGACCAATATTATCCCAACTATATAAAGTATGCCATATTATTATTTAATTAAAAAAAGCTAAAGTGAGTAATGGGAACACTAATGAGAAGAGACATTTTTGAATAATAAGGCAGGGCAGGAGATAATTAAGGGGTGAATTATGTAGCATAATTATAATACGTGAAGGAGTTCAGAGGAATAAGGCACAGTCAGGGAGTTTCATGGAAAACCTGAAATTTGAGCTCATCTCAAACAATGGTCTGACTTTAGACTGGTAAAAGAATAAGGCAAAGGAGGAAAGAGTTATGAGTAAATGTGCTTGTGGGTTGCTAGAGAAACCAGAGCACCTGGGTCAGAAGGAGTCAGGTACAGTGACAGGCAGGCTTTGTGATGACTGTCATTGATCCCTTGTGCAGTGTCCTGCCTTTATATGTGGCCTGAATCTAGTGACTTGCGTCCAAGGAACAGAATAAGCAAAAGGGATGGGATGCCATTTCTGAGATGAGCTTACAGAAGGTCTGAGACTTCCTTCCATCTTGCTCACTCTGTCCTATCCTCACTTTGAGAAAAGCCCCTTGGCATATTATGAGCTGCTCTGCAGAGAGGCCACACAGCGAGGAACTGATGATGTCTCCAGTGAACAGCCAGTGAGGGGTCTGAGGTATCAAACAGTCATGAATGAGCTCAGAAGCTTACCTGAGTCAAACCTTAAGATGATTACAGTCCTGCTAGAGGCTAACCCTGAGCTGGAGGACCCAGCTAAGCCACTCTGATTCCTGACCTGTGGAAACTGTGTGATGATATGTATTCTTTGTTTTAATGTGATGAATTTGGGGATGGTTTGTCACACAACCATTGATAATTGATACAGTTATTCTATAATTCTGAAAGGAGAAAGTAATAGTGTGAGATCTGATTCTGGAGCAGGGAGGGGGCTGGCCAACTGAAAAAATAATCTGAGTGTGATTCAAAAGCCACTGTAAATTCTCTTTCACTTTCTCTCATAACTTTATGGAGATATAATTCACATAAATATAATACATCCATTTAAAGTATGGAATTCATTGGTTTTTAGTTTGTTCACCTCAGTCCCACAGTCCATTTTCACATACTATAATTTGCCACCAAATTTCATACCTAGTTGCAGTCACATTCCATCCCCCATTTCCAAAGCATTCCAACCCAACCTAGCCTCCATTCAACTTTTTCTCTCTGAACATTCCTATTCTGTTCCTTTCAGGCAGATAGAAAAATAAAAAAAATTAATAAGGTTTTTTTTTTCATGACTGTTTTACCTATCATAATATTTTTACCTAGCATAATATTTTTGAGATTTACTAGTATTGTAGCATATTTTTTTCCTTTCATTGCCAATAATATTCCATTGCATGGAAATATCACCTTTTGCTTATCTACTGATAATCTCATGAGTATTTGTATTATTTTCATCTTTTGGCTATTATAAATCATGCTGCTGTGAACATTCATCCACCACACATTTTTTATATCTCTTGAGCATATACCTAAGGGGAGAATTGCAGAGTCATATTCTAACTATATCATTAGTGTTTTGAGGAATTGTTTTTCACAGTGGCTGTAACATTTTGCATCACCATCGACAATGTATGAGGTTTCTAATTTCTCCACATTTTCACCAATACTTGTTAGTATCTGTCTTTTTAATTATAGCTGTCTTCGTATGAAATGGTATATTTGTGATTTTGATTTGCATTTTCCCAATGACTAATGCTGTCAAGCATCTTTGCATTTACTTATTTACAATTTATATATTTTCTTTGGAGTAATGTTTATCCAAATTTGTTGTCTTTTTTTTTTTTTTTTTTTTTTGGTACTGGGGATTGAACTCAGGGGCACTCAACCACTGAGCCATATCCCCAGCCCTATTTTGTGTTTTATGTAGAGACAGGGTCTCACTGAGTTGCTTAGCGCCTTGCCATTGCTGAGGCTGGCTTTGAACTCGCGATTCTCCTGTCTCAGCCTCCCTTAGTGCAGGGATTACAGGCTTGCGCCACCACGCCTGGCTTGTTGTCAATTTTTAATGGAATTATTTTTCTATTGTGTAGTAAGAAACACTTTACATATTCTAGATACAAGGTCTTATTGAATATGTGATTTACACATTTTTTTCTCACATTCTGTGGATTGTCATTTCACTTTCTTAAAGATGTTCTTCAAAACACAAGTGCTTTTAGTATTTTTAGATGAGAAAATGAATATTTATTGAGAATAAAAAAATGAATAACAACCAAGTGCAGATTTTCAAAAGTGGAGATATACTACAGGAATCATAAAATCCAGCATATATAATTTTTTGGTTAGTTTTTAGAAAAGCTTCTACAATACATTTCTCCTAGTAGTTTTGTTGGAGAATTTTGAAAATACCAAGTCTGCTAAAATTGAATGAGTCAATTTGTCTATTTTTTTTTCTTTAGCCGCTTATGCTTTTGGTATTAAATCTAAGAAAGCTTTACTTAGCCCAAGATCAATAAGATTTATCCCTATATTTTTTCTAAGACTTTCACTTTCAGCTCTTACATTTACAGTTAGGCTTAATATTGATTTGGAGTTACTTTTTGTGTATAAGAACAAGATTAGACTTTTTCTTTCACATGTGGATGTATGGTTGTTTCAACATCACTTATCGAAAAGACTATTTCCTTTAAATTATCTTGGCAACTTGTTGAAAATCCATGGGTCATAATGGAAAAGTTTATTTTTAATAATTCCATTAACACTAATTTAATACTTTATTTTTATTTTATATTTTCCCCTTTGATCTATATGTCTATACCTATACCAGAATCATGCCATCTTGATTGCTCTATCTTCATAGTAAGTTTTGAAATCAGGAAATATGAATCCTCCTATTTTGTTCTTATTGAGATTGTCTTAGCTATACTGGTTCCTTTGCATTTCCATGTGAATTTGATTGTATGCTTGCTAATTTCTGCAAAAAGCCAACTGGAAGAACTGGTATATAGCTCCATGGCACAGTGCTTATCTACTATGTGCAAGATACTGGGTTTGGCCCCCAGCACTGAAGAAAAAGGGGAAAAATGCCAGCTGGGATTTTGACAAAAATTGGATTGATTCTTTATATCAATTTGGAAAGTATTGTTACCTTGAAGATTATTAAGTCTTTCTATTCATGAACACAGATATCATTGCAGATTAAACAAAGAAATATTTCAACAGTGTTTCACAATTTTCAGAGTATAAGTTTTTCACTTTTCATTACATTTATTCCTAAACATTTTAATTCTTTTTATTTTTATTATAAATAAAATTGTTTTTAACTTTTTTTTGATCATTGCAAGTGTATAGAAAAATATTGATTCTTAAAATTTTGATCTTATACCCAATAACATCATGATCTCATTTATTAGCTATAATAGTTCTTAGGATTGTCTCTATACAGGTCATTTCATCTGCAAATAGAGATTGTTTTATTTTTCCCTTTCCAATTTTGATGTGTTCTTTCCCCCCTTTTCTTGCTTAATTGTCTTCATTAGAACTTCCAAAACCACATGAATCAGAAACATCCAGCGTAGACATTCTTCTCTTTTTTTCTGATCTTAAAAGGAAACATTCAGTTTTCACATTGAAATATGTGTTAACTGTGGTTTTTTTTTTTTTTTTTTTGTCTTTTTTTATTGATACCTTTTGTCAAGATGAGAAAGTTCCTTTAATTCAGGTTGCTGACTTTTTTTTTTTTTTAAATCAGGGGCAATTAAATTTGTAAATTTTGTCAAATACTTTTTCTGCACCTTTTGAGATGGTAATATGGTTTTGTTCTTTATTTCATTGATATAAAGTATTACATAAATTGACTTTTGAATGTTAACTCAACCCTGCATGCTTGGGATAAATTCCTCTTCATAATACTTTTTATATTTTGCTAGATTCAGTATGATACACTCTGTTGATAATTTTTGAATTTACCTGTGGTTTTCTTGTCTTTTGATATTTTTCATGCTTTTGTTATCAGGATAATACTGGCCTTGCAGAAGTAGTTGGGAATGCTTCCCCTTCCTGTTTTGGAAGACTTTATAAAGAATTGATATAATTCTTTAAATATTCAGAATTCACTAGTGAATCCATCTATGTCTAGATTTTTCTTTGTGGGAAGTTTTACAGTTATTGATGCAATTTTTTTACAATTTATAAGTCTATGCAGAATTTCTATTTCTTTTTGAGATTGTGCTAGCAGTTTGTGTGTTTCTTGGAATTTGTCTATTTCATTTAAAGCTATTTAGTTTGTTGACATAAGTTCAGAGTATTTCTTTTTTTTTTTTAAAGGTATTTTTTTAAAATATTTTTTTAGTTGTTGATGTACACAATGTCTTTATTTTATTGCTTTGTATGTGGTGCTGAGGATCGAACCCAGGGCCTCACGCATGCGAGGCAAGCGCTCTACCGCTGAGCTACAATCCCAGCCCCAAGTTCAGAGTATTTCTTTATAATACTTCTGACTTTTCTGAGGTTGATAATGATGTCTCCTCTTTTATTCCTGCCTTTAATTCTTTGAATCTTCTTTGGTTTTTCTTTGTCCACATAAGTAAAGCTTGTATACATTTTTTAATATTTTCAGAGAACTAACTTTTTAAAAAATTTTATTTATATATTTGTTTATTGATTTTTATGTGGTGCTTAGGATTAAACCCAGTGCTGCACACATACTAGGCAAGTGCTTTGCCACAGAACTATAGCCCTGGCTTTAAGGACTAACTTGATTTCATTGATTTTCTCTTTAGCTTTTATATTCCCTGTTTCATTAATTTCTAGGATAATGTTCATTATTTCCTTCCTTCTGATTTACTTTGACTTAACTTATTCACCCTTTTTAAGTGTCTTAAATTGAAGATTAGGCTTCAACTTGATTTGACTTGTACTCCCCGAAGCCCCTGCCCTGCCTTTTGATAGCGTTGAAAGAATTTCCAAGTACTGTTTTAACTGCCTCCCATAAGTTTTGATGTTTTCATTCTTATTCATCTCAAAGATTTTTTTCTATTGTGATTTCATCTTTGATCCATTGGTAATTCAGAGAATATCGTTTAATTTCCGCATATTTGTAAATGTTCTAAATTTCCTTCTGTTAGTGATTTCTTGCTACATCTCATTATTGTGGGAAAAAATCTTTTGCATAATTTCAGCCCTTTTAAATTTGTTGAGGCTGTTTCATCAACTAGCATAGGGAATCCTATAGAAATTTTGGTGCATGCAAAGAAGAATGTCTATTTTGCAGTTGATGGCTAGAGCATTCCATGAATATCTTTTAGGTATAGGGTTTTTATAGTGTTGCTCAACACTTCTATTCCCTTTATGTTTTTCTATCTCCCCGCCCTTATAGAAAGAAAGACAGCTATTAACATTGAATCATCTATTTGTCACTTTAATTCTGATATGTTTTGCTTTATTTGTTTTGAGGTTCTGTTAAATGCATATATATTTATAATTATTATAACTTTCTGATGGATTGGCCATTTTATCATTGTTAAATGCTGATGTTTATCTCTAGAAACCTTTTTAGTTTCAAAGTCTGTTTTGAATGATACTAGTATAACTGCTCCAATTTTCTTGTGTTTGTTGTTTGCCTATCTTTTTCCATGCATTTACTTTCAGCTTTTTGTGCCTTGGAATCTACAAATCTATAGTGTGTCTTCTGGAAAGAACCTACAGTCAGGCCCCTTTTTTTTCTAGACTGATCATCTCTGCTTTTGATTGAGTTGTTTAATTTACATTTTAAACTATTATTGATAGAAATATGCTGTTTTACTTTTTGTTTTCTGTTTTCTGTTTTTTTGTTGTTCTGCTTTTTTCTTTACGGTTCTCTCTCTCTCTTTTGTGTTAAGTGAATTGCTCCTAGTGTAATATCTTAATTCTTTGAATAAGCTTTGCACTTTTTTTGAGTAATTTTCTAATAAAATAGGGAGAGAATGTACTTTTTCCCTTAGCATCAAGTGAAAGAAGGTATGAATAAGTATGTGTATGCGAGAAGCGAGGGGTGGGGGAGAGGGAGTTGTAAGAGTTGGGAGCAGATGTACTTGACTTTCAGAAACATTACTGAGAAGAGAGTTGAGAGATTGAGGGGAAAGAGGAAAGTGCTGGTAGGCAATAAAGGTGCTGTAATTTTATATCATAGCAGGTAGGGAACCTTCCAGCAAGTTGACATCTATGCAATAGGGTAGCTTATTGATACCAGTAAGTAATGCTAACCAGACTAAGTGTGCCCCTGAAACACTGGTAATTAAAAAGAAAGAAACTTCATGTGTGCCTTGAACTTTCAAACTTTCCCCTTCATCTCAAGTAAAGTTCATTTCATCAGGGCTACTCTCATTTGAATATAGACATGTTTCCATGATTGTATCTGACATAGATCTACTGATATATACTTCATTTACAAAGTTAGGTGTTTGTCCCCTGTGGAGACTGCCCAGTCATGATTGCTCTCCAAGTTTTTCTCCAGGGAAGGAAACTATATTTATATTAATGGCTTTATAGTGGTCATAAGGCAATCGCCTGCTATTTGTAGCTATTTGCTCTTAGCTTTAAGTTTGTAATAAACATTCCTTGGCACATTCTCATGGATAAAAACTGTTCTCCAGATCTAGGCAGCTATTGGGTTTTTTCTTTTTTTGCAGTGCTAGAGATTAAACCCAGGGCCTCATGCATGCTAGGTAAGTGCTCTACCACTGAGCCACACCTCCATGCCCAGCTACTAAGGTTTGGGTCTAGGAACTTTATTGTTACTAAGATTCAGTGTGGACTATAGGGGGGACGGGTAGTTAAGAAGAGTTACACTTGAATGGAAGCTTATTGCTTGAAGTAGTTCATTATTGACAATATACCATTCATTTGTGCTTTCAAATTTGGCTTCTGTAGCAATTCCCTCTATCATAAACTCTTCATCTTACCCCATCATCTCAGATTTAGCTTTGGTTCATGATAAGTTTCCCCATTAAACACAAGGGCAGTATGCTTTTGTAGGAGCAAGAACTTCAAGAAAATTCAACTATTTTGATTTTGAAATTTCAAACTTTAATGATGGCAGTGAAAAGTCTTTGAAAACATTACTCATTTCTTGTTAAAACATCCTTGGGAAGTGAGTCAGTATTTTATTATTCTCTGTTGGATGTTATTAACTAGAAACAATCAAAAGAAGTTGGGGAAAGGTTAAGTTACTTTTATAAACCCAGGTGACAAATCCAGGGTTAAACCCAGGTCCTTGTTTCTCTCTTGCTCTCTGAATCAGGCTTCCTCTCTCAAATGGCATTTTACTCCCCAATGCAATATTCACCATTGACCTGATATTTACTTCCATGAATTTCCTTCATGACTGAAATAAAAGGGGAATGGTTTGTCATAAAGTGGACTGATAATTTATTACATGAATGGGAAGTGGAGGCAGTAAAGATTATTAATTCCACATTATGAATGTGGCTTTCAGTGCTGGGCAGGATTGTATCCCTCAATTTTTTGCATCATCTTCCATTTGTGACATGAGACTCATCATAAGCACATGGCTTTGAGGAGGTATTGTCAGGAATGCTCTATTATATTCACATTATCTGGGCTTGTTGAGGGTGAAGGTGAGAAGAAAGCCCAGGCTATCCTCATCAACCCAACCATGGACTTTCCTGGGTGCTGACTTGTCCCCACACAAATACTGAATCTGAGTATATTCTTATTCTTCTGTATATTCTTATTTTTAAAACATATTCTTCATTGTAAGAAGTTATGACTTTTAAGGTGCATTTTCATTTAATCACATTATCAGAGCAAAAGTCTCTATATCAAAAGCCCATGGCCAGTTAAAGAGGTATCCCAACTTCAAAAATACTAAAATGGACAGGATGTATCTTAGAAATGGCATATTTGTTGAAAACATCTTTGCCATTTTCTCTTTTCTAATGTTGATATGCCTTACCAGACAAATGAAAAAAGGGATATGAAGAGGGAGGGTTTTCTTCCCTTGGTCCTTAATAACTAGAAAGCCTATTGATTGGCTGTGCTGGTGATTCCCACATCAAGACGTGGTGCTTTCCAAGACCTACCATGCTCCTGGATAGGCAAAATAAATATTATTAAAATGGCCATACTACCCAAAGCACTATACAGATTCAATGCAATCCCAATTAAAATCCCAAAGGCCTTTCTTATAGAAATAGAAAAGGTAATTATGAAATTCATTTGGAAAAATAAGAGACCGAGAATAGCTAAAGCTATCCTGAGCAAGAAGAGTGAAGCAGGAGGCATCACAATACCAGACCTTAAACTTTACTGCAAAGCAATAGTAACAAAAACGGCATGGTACTGGCACCAAAACAGACATGTAGACCAATGGTACAGAATAGAAGACACAGAGAGTAATGCACATAAATACAGCTAT
>PVHX01016044.1:0-44540 GCA_004024805.1 Geosciurus inauris
ATGTAATCTGCTTATAATTTTGTGCAAAGTTAGAAAAATTATGATTGTAATAATTTTTTTTTCTATTTGCCTCAACAAATGTTTTCAGTGAATAGTGTGTACAGCTTCTGAAAATTTGTTTTTTTTCTGTTATGTTTGATAACATGTATTTAAATGCAACTTTTGAGAAAAATAAATAAAAATTAAAAAAAAAAAAAAAGAGGCATTAGCGGCACTGAATGATTAGAGGGCAAAATACATTTTTACCAAACCTAAGATGAAAATAGTGCCCCTTTCGAGATACAAAGAGAGACTTGTGCCACATATCTTTCTGTGGCTGGCTGATTAGAACCTTTCCACCTGCCTGCCAAAGAGGGCACCTGGTCCCTCTGGGTTCTGTCCTTTATAGAACTGTGTTCCTTTGGTTGAAATAACTGCTCTTAGGGTCTTCTTGAACCTAGAGGAGATGACAGGTCTGGCTGTGCCATCCATGGATTAGTGAATGTCCCTCCCAACTATTCTGCATCTAAATGAGCATGTATAAGTGAACTCCTTGAGAAGACCTGGTTGGAGTGCCTCATTATTTTTGTTGAGATTCAGAGTCTTGACAGCTATCTTTTCCACAAATCATGTGTCTTATCTGTAGTTTCCTGGTGGTCTTGTAATTCTAGATTTAGTGGCCTCTTAAGTTCTAGGCTACTGAGTAGGTATCCTCCTTTTTATTTTTTATATTACCCTTTCATGGTGCAAACTTGTTTACTTATTTTATAATTCAAGCAGCCTGGATATTGCTAGCTTGGTGAATTATTCTCTCCCTTCTTCCTAATGTGCTCTCAATAGAACCCAATAAAATGTATGTAGTTTTTTTTCTTAGTAAGCAGTGCGTGTGTGTGTGTGTGTGTGTGTGTGTGTGGTGTGTGAAGAATATATGTATATTTTACACATACACTTTTAGGAATTTCTTCAACATATATATATGTATGTATATGTTCAGCCTATATATATGCTAAAGAAATTCCTAAAGAAGTGCCCAGTGGGCTGGGATTATGGCGCAGTGGTAGCGTGCTTGCCTAGCACGCATAAGGCACTGGGTTCGATCCTCAGCACCACATAAAAATAAAATAAAGATATTCTGTCACCTACAACTAAAAAATAAACATTAAAAAAAAAAAAAAGAAGTGCCCAGTTAAGACTCTGACCTTCTATAACAGAGGGCATGGAAAAGTCAATTTGAACCTAAAAAAAATTTAAGGTTGGATTTTTCTAGTCAACCACATAAGTTATAAAAATTTTGTCAGAGATAAAATTGAATGAAAGAGGGAATAAAACTTTGCTTTCTTTGATGACTCAAGATCAGCAAAAACCCAGTTCATATTTTACAAACCCAGCTATAAATGGAAACAGTGACTGAGCAACTGGACTGAGGCAGACATGTTATCTCCTGCAGCTCTAAAGTCTGCCCCACAATGGATATTCGCAATCACACAATTTGGAAAGTAAAGCCAGTTGTGTTTGTAAGTACACAGAAAGAATTAATGTAGACCTGACTCCTCAGAAGTCACTTTATTGACAAATTTCTCTCTTTTCTGTTGAACAGAACACACAGACACACACACACACTCTGTCCATACTGTCCATTCCTAAAATCTTCAAGTAAAGGCAACAGGGCGCTGTTTCAGGAGCCATTGCTTGCTTCTAGGAATATCTGCCCAGTAAAGTTCTTTAGGAAGGAGATGAGAAAAGATTTTCCTCAACTCTGTTATAAATTCTGTTGTATCTATTCTGGCATGTTTTTGAATATTTTACAGATCATAACTATGTGTTTAAAAATTATATATTTTGATACATATAGAAATATCTGTATTTATATATATATTTTCCCCTTGAAGTTTTACATATTTTACTGCATTAGAAGTAGAAAGGATAAAAAACAGGAATTGTTTTATAGTGTATTTATGTTCCTATGGTCAAAGCTGGCCACACACCACCTGGTCCACATGTTCAGTTAATTGAAGTGAAGATTGACAAAGTGAACCTTTTTTACATGGATTATTTGGTGTTTCCAAGCATATATTTTTGACATTTAATTTTATTTTTGTAACAATTCTTGAATTTTTATCACGATTTAACGTTTTCATTTGGAAAAGCAAGCACATTTAAATATTACACTCATCCATAAATACACATGTATATAATTTTCTGAGACTCAGCTGTAATAATCTTTTTAATATGGCATTTTTCTATTCATCATTTTCCAAGTGTCTTCAACATGTGAAGCTCTGTGAGGTTAATGAGAGGAGGGTAGTATCCTTGAATGAAGAGGTGATGTCTCCCTGTCCTGAAGGACTTTCTAGTGTGGTAGAGGAACTGATGCATCGTGACTGTTGAGTGAGGATTGACTATGGCTGCGACACAAGAACAGGCCATCTGCACCTCTTGTGGATCTTATTTCTCCTGGTGTAGGCACCCAGCTTTGCTTTTGCTCATGTCAGGATAATATCATACATTCTCATCTCGCTACTTGGGCAAAGTTTGAAGCGTATGCTGGGCACGGTGGTGCATGCCTATAATCCCAGCACTTTGGGAGGCTAAAACAGGAGAATTGTGAGTTCATAGCCTCAGCAACAGCAAGGTGCTAAGCAACTCAGTGAGACTCTGTGTCTACCTAAAACACAAAATGGGGCTGGGGATGTGGCTCAGTGGTCGAATGCCCCTGAGTTCAATCCCTGGTACCAAAAAAGAAAAAAAATTTTTTTGAAGTGTGTGATACATTATTGTGGACCAGAGGTAAAATATCACACAGCAGACCTCTAGAGCTAATTCATCTTGCTTGACTAAAATTTTATGTCCATTGGTTAGTAACTCCTCCTTCATTTTGTCTCCAACACGTGGCAACCACCATCCACCCCTTGATACTATGAATTTGACTGTTTTTGATACTTCATATAGTGGAATCATGCAGTATTTGTCTCTCTGTGAATGAGGCATTTCCCTTACTATAATGTCCTCAAAGTAAATCCATGTTCTTGCATCTGTAGAATTTCCATCTTTTTGAAGGCTGTATGTGTATGACACATTTTTTTAATCTACTTAAGTGTTGATGGTCATGTTAGTTGGTAGTTTACTTTGGCCATTCTGACTAGTGCTTCAGTGAACAAGGAGTGCTAATGTTGCTTAGAGATGCTGATTTCAACCGAATTGTATAAATATCCCCAAGGGAAATTTCTATTTTAATTGTTTGAAGAACCTCCAAACTATTTTATATTAGTGGCTGCATAACTGCATTCCTATCAATATTGTACAAGAATTCCAACTTCCTGGCCAATACTACTTCTCTTTTATTTTGTTTTGCTTTTACTAATAGGTATCCTGACTTCTATAGGGTGATATTTTATTGGTTCTTTTTAGTTATACATGCTAGTAGAATCCATTTTGACATGATTATAAAAGTATGGAATATATCTTCTTCTAATTCAGTCTCCAGTACCTCTCCTCCCTTTTCCCTGCTCCCTTCCCTCTACTAATCTTTCTGCCATTTACTCATAGTTATTTTTTAAATTAATTTCTTGTGGATGAACTAATGATGAAGGTAGTTTGGCTATTAACCCTTTATTGGATATATGATTTGCACATGTTTTCTACCATTTTGTAGTTTGCTTTTTCACTCTGTTGATAGTTTCCTTTGTTGTGCCACAGAGCTTTATAGTTTGAAATAGTCCTGTTGGTTTATTTGTTTCTCCTGTCTGTGCTATCATATTCGTTGATGTCATATCAATGAAATTGTTGCCACAACCAATGAAGCTTTACACCTCTGTGTTTTCCTTTAGGTGTTTTAGTTTCAGGTCTTAAGTCTTTTGCATCTTTAAGTCTTTATTTCTAGTTGATGATGTAAGGTAAGGGTCCACTTTCATGTCTTTGCTTGTGGATATCCAGTTTCCTCAACTCCTATTGAAGAGTTTGTACTTTCCCCCATGTATATTCCTGGTACCTTGTAGGAAATTAGTCAACCTAAATGTTTATACTTATGTCTGGCCTCTCTGTTGCATTCAGTTGGTTTCTATATCTTTCTTTGTTCCAGTATCATAATGTTAGATTCCTATAGCTTTGTGCTATATTTTGAAACTAGGAATTGTGATTCATCCAGCTTCATTCTCGATTCTCAATATTGATTTGGCAATTCATGGTCTTTTATGACTCCATTTGAATTTCAGAATTTTTTTTCTATTTCTGTAAAAATGTTATTGGAATTTGAATAGTTATTGTACTGAATCTCTATATAATTTTGGTTAGGAAGGACATTTTCAGCACATTAAGTCTTTTAGTTTATGAACACAGAATTTCAACGATGTTTTAGAGTTTATAGTATACACATATATAACTTACCTTATTAGTTTATTCATAGATGTTTTGTTCATTTTGATGCTATTGTAAATGGACTCATCTCCTTAATTTTCTTTTTCAGTTGTTTACTGGTAATGCAGAGCATCACAACTGATCTTTGCATTAGTCTGCACACTCTTTGATGGTAGGACTATACCTTATCTGTATTACATATTTTAATACAGAAATAACAAGAAGTATTTTAATACATGAATAAAAATAAATAATATTTGTTCATTTGTATCTTTTTATTCTGTTTCATTGGCGATAATCTTTGTCACTTTTTTCTTCTCTCTGTCTCTCCCTCTCCCCCTCCTTCCCTCTCCTGCTTTAGGGCTCTACTAGTACAACAGCCTCTCCTCCAGTCTCTACCCCTGTCACAGGACACAAGAGAATGGTCATTCCAAACCAGCCCCCTCTTACAGCAACCAAAAAGTCTGCAACGAAGTCACAGCCTGCACCCCAGGCTGGCCCCATCCCTGTGGCTCCAATTGGAACGCTCAAACCCCAGCCTCAGCCAGTCCCAGCCTCCTACACCACAGCGTCAACCCCTTCAAGGCCTACCTTCAATGTGCAAGTGAAGTCAGCCCAGCCTAGCCCTCATTATATGGCTGGCCCTTCATCTGGACAGATTTATGGCCCAGGGTCCCATGGCTATAACACTCAGCCAGTTTCTGTCTCTGGGCAGTGTCCACCTCCTTCAAGCCGGGGAGGCACAGATTATGCATACGTCCCACCACCACCAGGACCTCAGCCTGAGCCTGGGTATGGATATGCCCCCAACCAAGGACGCTATTATGAACCCTATTATGGAGGGGGATCTGCTTATGCGGGCAGAAATGACTCTGATCCTGCCTATGGTCTGCAAGGTCACCCAAATACCTGGAAGCGGGAACAAGGGTATGCTCCTCCTATGCCTGGGAACCAGAACCCTGCTGGGATGTATCCAGTCCCTGGTTCCAAGAAGACCTACATCACAGATCCTGTGTCAGCCCCCTGTGCACCACCACTGCAGCCAAAGGTAAGAAATTCATGAACACAATGATGGGGGAAAGGCGGGCCTCACTTAGTACATCTTCCCCAGAAAGCGAAGCTGACTACCAAAGTGTTTGGGCTACTCTGTTGTTTCATTAGTTAATACAATCCCAGGGAAGAAAGAGTGAAGTAGGAGAGGACGAGATTTTATTTGCAAATATGTCATCAGTAGGGCTACTGTATAGTATTAAGTACAACAAATTGTTCATTCTTAAAGGATCATCTTCCAAAAAGCTGTATGAACCATAATATCTCAGGAAAATATGTTTTGGTGAAGCAAGGGAACATTATCTTTCTATCCATCAAAACATCTCTCTATGGAGCAGGAACTTCCTCACACAAAGTTCATTTGTTTGCATATTAAATAAGTAGGCATCACTGACACATTAGAAGATACAGAACATTCGCAGATCTATAGGTGGGAAGTGTGCAGGGCAGACTTGAGGTAAGCTGCTGTTGGGCTGTGCCCGTGTGAAGGTGTCAGAACACAACGAGTATTGGCACCACAGCAGCTTCAAGGGTAAAACGAGTGGCCAAGGACTCAGGAGACTGCCGAGGCCAAGAGGGTCTCAGCAATGCAGACACCTCAGAGAGTTCCCTTGGAGAAGTAGCAGAAAAATGGGATTTGTCTGTTGCCCCTTGTTTATTCACATTAATGATCCTCCAGGAAGAATCTCACTTTTCACCCTTGAATCCACTAAACAATGCTTAAAAATCCTTTATGAGTGCTGGTTATCTTCTGCTCTTAGACCTTTTCAGTCAATGCATTCAGTTCCTTCCTCTTTCTACATAAAGTATAATACTAAACATCCCACTGACAACAACTGGGAGTTTCCATTACTACTTAACCAACACCATATTTTTTCCTCCCACCATGACAGAGGAACCAATGAGAATTACTGGAAATAGTGAAGCAAAGAAACTGAGCTGGCTTCCTGCCCTTATGTTGGAACAGAGCCCTCCTTTCCTTTCAGTTAGAACTGTGAGGTATCAGGAATTTGAAAGCCCTTTACTAGCCTAAAGCTGAATGGTAACTGTGGGGATGTATTGGATGAAAGGTTGGACTATATATCTATATTAAATTCCTTTCCATAATTTTGACAGAATTATCAATTTCCAGACAGATCCATTCTCATATCTAACATTATAACAAAAATTTCCTTTAGAGTGTCTACTAAATCATTATTCTCACCTGTAAGTTGCTGCTGTTCCAAGGGAATATCAGGTTCCTTAGAGGATTAGAGAACTTCCTAGATAGGGCCTGTCAAGGGCTTGGGGGAATCTGTCAACATCATGCATAAGCATTATACAGAGTGGGCCAGCCATGATCATTTTCCAAATCAAGATTCCAAGTTAAAATATTACATGATTTTAAAACATTGTCTGTTTATGATGATAAACATAATTAAATGGGTTTTGTGTTTATTTTTTTAAAGAAGGCTTATCCAAAATAGGCAATCTGTACAACCAGCCTTTGTTAACATCGCAGTAGATTTACATCAGTCTCTCCTGCCCCACAAAGAAACCAGTTTGGATAAATTAAGATTATTGAACTATTATACTATTACAGATTTTGGGAATCAGTAGATTTCATGTCACTTTTTAAATTTGTTTGAAATATTTGTTTTTCAACAGTGTCGTGTTTTCACATCATATTCAATTGAGCATTTTAAAAATTAAAATCAAATCATGTACTTTTCACTGTGATTATTAAGGGGAGTGACTAGAGGTTGACATTTAGCCATCTGTCTATGCTTTGGGAAAGGGAGAAGTGACTGATACAGCTACAAGATATATTCTGTGTGTGTGTTGTGGGTGCATGGGCTGATGGAGGATTGGACTCTCTCACAGTTTGTTTTTGAAGAGAGCACCCTGTGTTCAACTGAACCTGGGCACAGTTGACCTTATTATCTACATATGGACTCTATTTGGCTTAATGATATGACTACTTGCTTAAGAAATGAGCTCCTAATTCTTACCCTAGTTCTTCCTTGACATTCCACTTTCAGTTTGAGGAAAACCTCTAGACCTCTTTGTTTTCTTCCAACCTCAGTAAAGTGGAACGTCATTTTCACTAAGTAATTAATGATTGCAAAAGGGCTTGGAAATTTCCAAGGGCTAAATAATTGCCAAGTTAGGGCTATAAGCTTTTCTACTGGCTTTTATTTATTTCTAATTTTTTAGTCACTGAAAGAAAAGTTACCTTTATATTTGGAAACAGTGATACTTTATTATATTGCAAATTTCTGGGGAATTTGGCATTAAACACAGTGAAGAAAAATAATATGTTTGAGATTAGCTGCTTTACTGTTCTTATATTGTAGTGCATAGAAAAGAAGAGAAAGAAAGGAAAGAGAGGATGGCGAAAGAAAGAAAAAGGAACAAAGGTAAAATCAGAACCTACAAGGCTTAGGGGATGAGGATTGTATCTGTGTTCCCATAATTGCTGAGCAGTGAATTTGCATGGTGCAGTAGGCCATAATGTGTTTCCTGTACCATCTGAGCTGAGTTCCTTGAAAAATGTTGTTATAAGCAAGTCTTTATAAGGGAGAAATGTTGCCTTCTGGCTGGAAATCCTCTTAAAGATACAGTGGAATCTTTTCTCTCTGCTGAGTTAGAAAACCTAATATATTAACTCTATGCTTCTGTATTGTTCACCAGACTTTTGTCCCAGGCATTATTTTTACACCTCTATGAGGTGAGTTCTATAGTTTCTTTAATATTCAGAGAAGGCGGCTCAGCTTAAAAGTGCCAGAGCCAGAATCTGGAGGCCAGTCATGATTCCAGGTCCACAGTAGCAAAGCACCTTTAGACCCTTTTACTTATCTTAAAGCAGAATCTAGGTCAACCTCAGCTGTGTTACAGGAAGATATTTACCACTCAGTGCCCGAAAGCATTGTGCTGCTCACGCTACGGAACTTGGTGAATTCATTCCACCTATGGAGGGATGTTAAATTCTAAAACCATATATTATTGAAATTTCCTCAAAGCATCCTTCAGGACAGCGAGCCCTTAAAGGTCCTCAAACCATCTCTCAGTCTTGCATAGAGTGTTTCTCCTCGAAAGTGAGAACAGATTATTTCTTTTCACTTAGATTTGAGGTTTGAGGGATATTTAATGGTTCAGAGAAGAGGAACTGTGGAGGTCAGTGCTGAAGAGACTCCTATATTTGAGAATGTTGATATAGTACCATTTCAGACATTCTGGTAACATCAGCGTGCTTAAGTTTCTTATAATGACGTTTATATTGGATGCACTAAAAAGACATTCAGTAATTTATTTTACTGGTATTTTAAAGAGAACCCTCTTAATGGTAATCCCTGTGCTAAATATTTTGCAAGAGGGGTGTAGATATGTATGCGCACGTGCGCATACACCCACAGATACACACACCTCTCAGGTCAGTTGCCAATATCTGATGTGTGAAGGTGAGAATGGAAGAAGTGGCTCAAGGAGGCCAGTGGCAATATTTTGTAGTTCCTCTTTGGAGAGAATTTTTTCAGTTAGTGGACCTCCCGAATGTCCATGAATAGGTAGAAGATTCAAAAGCTCAGGACTGAGCTCAGGACTCATCCAGCTAAGGTCACGTGTTAAATTCCCAAGAGAGCCACAATTCCAGATCAGGACTTACGAAGATGGTTCCTATGCTTTTTCCTATGAAAACCCCTGGATCTTGGTATCTTTGGGTATTTGGGTGGCAGGAGCTCCACATCAGCACCATTGGACACGGCTCTGGAATGGCCATGACACAAGTAGACATGGAAGCGGGCTTAGGCTGGTGCCATGGGATGAGATTTAGGTTGGAGGGGAAGCATCCATTAAACCCTTGGATCTGGATCTCCTCTTCCCCATTATACACACCAGACTGTCCCCAGGTTCTTTTTGCTTCCACAATGTCCAAAATCTAATCCACTTCCTATTGAATTCAGTTCTCATTTCTCACCCATGCCTTTGGGATGGCTTCTTAACTAGTATCTCTTTCTCTAGCCACTCTTCACCCCCATTCATCTTATATACCTACTATCAGATTAATTAGTTGTACTATTAGTGCTGCCCTTAGCATTAATTGCCTTTTCAAAAACCTCAAGAAGCTATCTCCAGTTATAGAATACATTGAAACCCTTACTGGCTTTCCAGTTTTATCTCCCTTTTAAGCATCCAGGCTTCCAGGTGATGAGTTAGTTTTTAGTTAGTTCTCTATAGCTTTGCACTCCAAGCTCTTTCTTGATATGCTTTCCCAATCCTCCCCCAAATTAAGAAAATATTTGCACATTCAAATGTGACCCCCGTGAAGTCCCAGGGAAAGTGTTAATCTTTCTTATGAGGAATTTTCCTCTTCTTAAAATCAAGTTGCACATTTTTATTGTTTTCCTTTTTTGGAAGTCTTTATACTCTTATTATACTAGCACCATTTATGTAACCATTTTCCACCAATGTATAACCCAGAGTCTATTAAACTCCAAGTTTCAAGTGATACGGATAGTACCTGAAACTCTTGTGTCCCTCAGAGTAACTGATGCAGAGCAATTATTATTATTTAAGCTTAAATAATGATTAATATTATTATTCAGTGCTTAAATTACTTTAAGCATATTCACTAAACAAGAATATTAGTATTAAGACATTATGTATTATTAATACGTTCTTGTTTAGTGAATATACTTAAAGGAATTTCCTTTGCCATCCTAAAATAAGAAATACTAGGTTTTTCAGCAAAAACATGAAAATCCAAATCTGCTCAATATTCAAAGTAGCTAATATATATATATTTATATATATATATATTTTATATATATATATATATATATATATTCATATTCATGGAATTTGTTGATTCCTGTTATTGAGATTTGATTTACATGCAATAAAAGGTGCCCAATTCAATTGAATATGTTGGGACAAATGTATACATCTATATAACTATCACTTCATCAAGACATGGGAGATTTAAACTACCACACAGAGCTCTCTTGTGCCTTATGGTAAATTCCCTCTACCTTTAACCTCAGGTAACCATTCTTGTTTTGCAACAATACAGATGTTTTTTGCCTGTTCTAGAATTTCATTTAAACATGCATCCTGCATTTGTTTTTTTTTTTTTTTTTTTTTTAACTCACTGTACTTGAGAAGATATGTTCACATTGTGGGTGTCAAGAGTTCAGTCATTTTTATTGCTAAGCAGTGTTCCATTGTATGGATATACTACTTTTTGTAGACTATTCACCTGTATGATGGGATTTTTTCCCCAGTTTGAGTCATAAGTAAAACTTTTATGAATATTTATATACAAGTCTTTGTGTATGCATAGCTTTCATTTTTCCTGAATTAAATAGTTTAGTGAGCTTTTTCTCCACTGTGACAAATAAAACTTGACAACAAACATTTAGAGGAGGAAAAGTTTACTCGGGAGCTCACGATTTAGAAGTCTCAGTCCATATATGACCAACTCTATTGCTCTGAGTCTGAGATGAGCCAGGACATCATGATGTGGTAGAGGAAGGCAGCTCAGGACATGGCACCAGGAAGCAATAAGAGAGAAAAAGACAGACTGCAGACCAGGAACAAAATATATATCTCATCTCCTCCAGCTACACTCTACCTACCTACAGTTACTACCCAGTTAATTAATCAGTGAATTAATGCACTTATCGGGTTAAGGCTCTCATAACCCAATCAGTTCACTTTTTGAAATTTCCTGCATTGTTTCACACATGAGCTTTTGGTATCACCACCTATCCAAATCATAGCAAAAATATAGGGACGGGGGGCTAGTGATATAGGCTAGTGGTAGAATACTTGCCTAGCAGGCTCAGGACCCTGGGTTCAATCCAAAAACAAACAAACAAGAAAAAAGAAACAAGCAAACAAAAAAGCCATAGTGTACCATTTTCCATCTTACCAGTATATATGAGAGGAGGCTGGGATCAGGGTTAGTTAGTCTCTCCCTAATCCTGAGACAGCACCTGGTATTATCAGTCTTTTTAATTTTAGCCATTTTTATGGTATATGATTGTATCTCACTATAGTACACATTTACATTTTCTTTTTGAGTAATTATATGGAACATCTTTCATACATGTATTGGCCATTCATATATTTCCCATTTTAAATTTTTTTTCTTATGAGATTTATAGGAGTACTTGATATATTCTGAATAAGAGTCCTTAGACATATGCATTGGTAATATTTTTCTTCATCTGTAACTTGACTTTTCATTGTCTTAATTTTGGTTTTGAAACAGCAGACATTTTTAATTTTGGTGAAGGTCAATTTACCACTTTGTCTTCGATAGTTTGTACTTTTTGTTTTCTTTAGATATTTGCCTGTCTGGGGTACCAAAGTTTTATTCTATTCTTTTCTTAGGTGCTTTAAAATGTAAATTTAAGTTTGTGATTTCACTTCAAGTTAATTGAGTGCCTGATACGGAGTAAGTGTCAAAGTTCATTTTTTCCCAATGGTTATTTCTTTTCTATCATAATTGGATGCAATACCTCTATTCTCCCTTTCATTACCTAGATATCTTTGACAAAAGTAAATTCTGTTGGTCTATGTGGACTCTCCCATTTCATCAATTTTATATCTGTCCTTAAGCCAATGTCACACTATCTCGATCATTCACTTTTCTGTACATTTTGAAATCAGGCAACATAAGTACATTATCTTTATTCTCTTTCAGAAGGGGACTTTGTTCTAAGTCCTTTTCATTTCCACATAAGTTTTATCATTAGCTTATCTTTTTCTACAAAATAGCCTGTGGTGATTTTTGACTGAGTTTATGTTGAATCTAGATCAAATAGAGAACAGCTTATATCTTAACAACATTGTTTTCCAACTCATAAACATGGTATATCTCTAGTTTACTTATGTCTTCAATAATTTATTTCAACAATGTATTATAATTTTGTAATTTTTTAAAAATTTATCTTAAGTATTTCATTTTTTGGATGCTGTTGTAAATGATACATTGAAATCTTGCTTTGCAATTATTATTATTTTAGTGAAATACAGATGATGTTTTCCACATTGATTTGTATTGTGTGTCCTTGTTGAACTTAATAGTTCTGTTAGGTACTTTATGATTCCTTAGGCTCCTCTTCTACCTGATCATTCATCTGCAAACAAATTGTTTTTATTTCCTTTATGGATAACATCCTCTCCATCAGCTAACTTCCTGTATTTGAAAGATTTGCTTACTAACTGAAGAAATGGTATTTTTTAAATTTGTAAACTGGAAAAAATCAGATACTCTATTCTCTATATCCATACACTAGCCTACAAAAATTGTCAGACATAGAAACAACCTTCACTATTATTAGGTAATATCCCCTTAGATGGAAAAAAAATTGATGCCTGCTGTGAGAACTAAAAAGATATATGATTGATAAATGGACATTTGAATAGGAAACTAACTCTTCTTTCTAGACCACAGTTCTTCTCAGCATTGCTTAAGAATAGTTTAAGACAGGTGAGGAGAATAGTAAATGACCTTTAAAAGACAGAATATTAATATTGCCAAAATGATCTTTTTGTGGGGAGAGGTACCAGGGATTGAACTCAGGGGCACTCAACCACTGAGCTACATCCCGAGCCCTATTTTGTATTTTTATTTACAGACAGGGTCTTACTGAGTTGTTTAGCACCTCACTTTTGCTGAGGCTGGCTTTGAACTCGTGATCTTCCTGCCTCAGCCTCCCAAGCCCCTGGGATTAGAGGCATGCGCCACCATGCTTGGCCACCAAAATGATCTTTTCCCCTAACTTTATATACAACTCCACATTCAGTTTTGTAGGGATTCTTGATGGTAGAAAATGGCTCCTATTCTAATGTTCCCTGTTCAGCCTCACAGGTACTCCTATGAAAAGACTTGTTCTTAGGTTCTAAGATTTTGACTCATTCCATAATCTCTCTCCCCTGATTTTTTATGTTATCATCAGGATGGATATCCTGGTATACTAAGAAATGTCTGTAAATATTATTTATTTGTCCCGTCTTCATATTTGAAGTTTAAAAATCCCAGTTTCCTCATGTATTTGAAAAATTAAATAAATAATTTTGACAGAAGATTCTGGGATTTTTTTTTTATGTTTACAGAGTGAGAGAACTTACTTTAATTTATCAGTTTGGACTTTGTTTTATTTCAATTTCATAGCAAAACAAACAACTACCTTAATTTAGTAATAGCTCCCTTAAGGAATCTTATTTCCTTGTTGGCCAGCTGCAGACATTCATACTGTCCTATTTCAGATGAAAGAATATAGTTGTTCTCATCTCAGGTAAACAGAAATTTGAACATTATTAATATATAGTGATCAGCAATGAATAGAAAAGCTTTGACATACTTTGCTTGCAGCCTTAGAAAGTTTCCTGTAGCAGACGTCAAATGCTTTCAACTAGTACAAATCCAAAAGTGTCATTGTCCCAGAAACAAAGATTTGATTGTCATTTTAGCTCTTTGGTTTTGTGAAAGACGGAAAATCCAACTTTTACAAATAATCTTAGCAAATATTTATTCTAGTTCATCTTGGAATTCAAGGAATGTTCTTTAGAAAATACAGCTTGGTTTGTTTCAGAAGGTTGCTTACTTAAAATAACATGTTGAAATGTATAATAACAACATAGAACATTTTTATAATCCTGTACAAAATTCACCAAGTGCTTTCATATATGGTGAAAACTCTGCCATATGTTCAAGGGGCAACTTTCCTAGGATGAGAAAGTAGGTCTTCTCACTGAGACCACCCCAGTATTCCTCTGCTCTGCAACTTGCCTCCATTCCTGTTTGTGTTTATATGTGTTCATCCATTCCACAGTTGGCCAAACAAACTGTATGCATACCCTCGAAGGACGTAATGACCTATCACTAGGCCCTTCTTAAAGATTTTTACCACTTTCCAGTAATACTAGGGAACTAGCATTTAACACATGGGCCTTTGTGGAAGATGCCAGAACCAAACTAGAGCAGATGGTATTCGGAAACCCTATTTTTAATCCTGCAATCCATCCCATCCAAAGGACACAAATATTAATAAAGTAGTCTATCCAGAAGGCAACTGATACTGGTGGTGTCTGCAAGGACAGGAAAATGAGAACTGGAAAGGATATCAGGAAGGCAGCCTGGAAGTATGGAACTGAACCAGGCAAACTATGGTCCAATGGCTAAATCTCACCTGCTATTTAGTCTTATAAATGATTGGTGGGAGACAGCCATAGTCTGTGATCTAGGCATTATCTTTGGTACTCTCACATTATAGCAGGAGAGCTAAGAAGGTGCCACAGAAGCCATGTGACTGACCAGCCTATGTAATCCTCCACAGAAAATTTTCTGGCCCCACATCTAAAAAATAGAAAGAACTTTGTAAAATTTAAATTCTCTTTCAGTTATTTGTACATGCCCCAACTATTCTTTCTTGTCTAGTAGATCTTGGGCTGGAGTGTGTAGCAACCGTCAGTGGAGTTTTCAGAGAGGAAAGAAGTAATTATCAAAATTAAAACCCAACCTGGTACTTGAAGAATAGTTTCTACATCCTTCCTGTTTCTGCAAGCCTGATAAACTCCTATTTAACTGTGGTATGAACCTCTTGGAGAAGCTTAGCTGTTCACCTAATCCCTTCATTATTAGTTTATCTTTTCTCTGGATTTCTCAGAACATTTTCATTCTTTTATGATAATATGTATAATATTAGATACTTTTAATGAGTAATATCTTTATTGAGATAATTGAACATGATAGAATTTATCCTTTTAAAATATATGATTAAATTTTATTTTGGGATATTAGAAGAGTTGTGTAGCCATCATCACAATTTTCTCACTCCAGAAAAAGACCCCATATCCATTAGCAATCACTTTCCATTTTCTCTAAACCCTGCCAGTATAGGTAACCACTAATCAACTGCTTGTTTTAACCTATATATTTACCAGTTTGGGGCATTTCAAATCAAACAATATATTGCCTTATGTATCTGGCTTCTTTACTGCTTAATTTTTTTCAAGTTTCATCCATCTTGTAGTATGTATAAGTACTTCATTTCTTTTTATTTTTGAATAATACTTTATTACACAGAACTGTTAGACTGCTTTCCAAAGGAGCAACATAGTTTACAACACTACTTTATATTACCTATCAGCACTGTATGAGAGTCCTAATTCCACTATATCTTCCCACCCCACTTGATTTTAATCATGTTGTATGTCTATGTACCCAAGTGAAAATATGTGTTCTTCAAGAGTAGAAAACAAGTTTATTTCTATTTTAATTTTTGTATGCCTAACATAATGTCTTTTGCATATTAGGCATTCCAGAATGAATGAATGGATCAATCAGTCACTCATTATGTGAAATATCATTTATCGAATTGCATGAATCCACAAATTTTTTGTGTGGACTTTAAATAAGGCATGTTTAATACATTTTTCCCCCCCAGGTATGTTCTTGATCTCTTCTACCCTTCAGATCCTAGTTCACATTACCAAGAGATTCATCTTCATTTAGATGCAATCTGTTTTAGGCATTGAAGATAATTTTCCAGCCTATATCACTGTAGTCCTTCTTTCTTTTGCTGTGGTCAGTTTGAGAGGCTTTGTCTCTTGCCTTGTCAAGCACAGTAAAGCTTGTCTCATCATCTATGGTCAGTAATGGAAACGTTACCTCCCAGTCTCCTCGCACCTTTCCTCTAGCATACAGTAATTGTCCTTTCCAAAAATGGTGATTGTTTTTCCCCACACTCAAGCCTGATCTCTGAACTCATTCTTGACTCTTGTCTTTCACACAGCAAATGCTTCCATCTTTCCTTTAAAGTATATATACAATCTCTTTCCTTCTACCAATTACACTACTTGTGTACTGAGCAAGCCCCACCCCATCTTGTCTGGGTTGTATAAACATCTCCTCTTTCTCTGCTGCTGCAGCCCTGGTCTCTCTTCACCTTGTTCTCATTACAGAGTGGTCCTGTATATGCCCTATTATTTCACATTCCTACTCAAACTGCTCCCATGAGAAAATGCCAGAAGTGTGCTTCCAGAGCCAGGCTCTCTGCCTGGAGCTCTCTGTCTGCATTCAGGCATTCACCTGTTTCAGGGCTCCCTGTTTCAGTACTCCCTGCTTGGAATGATCAGATATCCACATGGCTCATTTCCTTCCTTCCTATAGGACTTAACTTAAATGTTATTTAGTTGGAGAAGCCTTCCTGACCACTCTCCCTAACATACTTTCCCACCTCAAAGTCCCTATTCACCTATACTCTTTCATTTTCTTCTAAAATTTTTGACCATCTAACACGTTATATAATTGAATCATTTGTTCTTTGTTCCTATCCCCTAGAATGTCACAAGAGCAGGAATTTTGGCCTGGATTGTTAGCTGCTATACAAGTGCTTAGTAAAGGTGAGATAATGCATGAATGAGCAAGTTTTGCTCTCATGGTCACTCTCTGAAAACAGCTTATCCAGATACCTTACCAATGCTGTGGCAGTGGCTTTGGCTATGTGGGAAAGGATACGAAGCCCTGGTGTGCTATCATATATGACACTCACTTCATGTATGATTTCTTCAAGTTTTATATTCCATACCTCACCCATCTTCTGCCACCCAAGCTTCCCAGCCCTTCCTTTAACCCATGTGGTGTCTACTTGAGATTGAGTTCCAAACTTTAAGAAAAACTGTGGCCTCAAGTATGATGACAGGTGTGGATGTCATTTTTGATGATAAAATGTGACATCTACATGAAGGGTTATCCTTATACTTTAAAGGGTTTACACCAAAGACCAGGACTAAAAATTTAAATGATAGAGGGTCTTTTTAAATGTTTTAGAATTCTGTTGGTTAATAGCCTGACAATACTGGTTATTTTTGTCAATACTATGCTAAACACTTTCCATGGTTTGGTCCTGTCTTTCCATTAACACTTTCAACTAGATACTGTTATAATATTCATTTATCAGATAAATAAACTGACACTTGGAGAGATGAAGTATTTTTCTCATCCAGAAATTCTTTGTGTTCTAAATTTTTAAAATATAAGCAAACTCAAGTGTTAAGTGTAAGTCTTAGAGAACACCCAAGATAAGTTATGATTTCTCTGTGTGATAACTTCACATGCATTGCTTCATGTAGCCCCCCCAATATATATGCAAGTTCTATTGTTCACATTGTTGGGAAACAGAAGTATTAGGTTACTTGACCCCCAGTTTTTATCTATGACAGTGCCTCTTCATAAAAAGATGTTAACAAAAATGCTCACTGATGTGCAGCAAACCAGCTTTAAACCTTAAGTCTTGTTGTGGGCTGATCTCACCCAGGTCCTGGATGCTAAGCTGCTAAGGAACTTCCATAGAAACATGAGGCTATTGAGTTACTATGTCTGCCAGGAACTCTTCCTAGACATTTTTCTACAGAACTCTTGAGACCATCTCTTCATTTTTCATCTTCCAATGTGTCCTTGCTAGGCAGATATGAATCAACTGGCAGACTAAGTATGTGATCAGTGGGCTATGGAATAAAATTAAGAATGAGAGAGAGAAGAATAGTCCATAATGCTGACTCTCAGAGAGGAAAGCACCGCTGAGCTCTGAGGTGTAGGACCAGCTGTAGGCCTCCTTAGCCCCAATGTACTGATTAAGCACAAGATATCTAAGGAAAGACTTGAAGAAAAACTAGCAATGATCAGATTTTCAAGAGCAATATGATTTTATTCCATCATGTGAACTTCTTGCCAAATACCAGGAGTATAACACTGTTTTGTACATATGTGTGAAAAATTTATGTCATCATGGAAGAGATTGTTAAAGGGTAAGGGAAAAGGAAATGCTAAAATTAACATCCAGGCAATTTACATGTGAAATTTAGAATGAGTCGAACAAAATGAATGTTGCATTTACTAATCACATTTCCCATTGATGCAAAACAGATCTGACTTGAGAGATAATTAAATAAATGAATAAATATCCCAAAACTGGCATTTCTGAAACCTTTGGACAAAGCATTGAGTTGCATTCCTACAGGGAAAATACCAAATGAGTGCTCCTGGGCCATGTTTGTTTTCAAGAGCCTTATTTGGGGAAACCAAGGAAGTGTGAATCTGGTCACATGATTGAACCTTCTGTGACAGTTCTGGGGCTCTAGGACCAGATTATTTACAGATGCAAGCACAAGCTTGCTGATCTTTGTTTATTTGCTTGCTTCCTTCCTTCCTTTCCCTTTTTTCCCTCTTCCCCAGTTGGTTTTTATTGCAAGGGCCTCTGTTAGCAAGAGATTGTTAGGTGAAGGAGTCATTGGTTTTTATGTCCCCTTATTCTTATTGTTAGCATTTTCTATTAACAAAAGTCTAGTGTTCTATTTTCAGTATTAACTGATAACAAAGTTCCATAACTTTCTTAATCTTCTGTAACATAATTATCCCAAAATACTTGCTCAATGATAAGAAATTACTAGGTTTATGGACTGTTAGAGATGAAATAAATATGTTGACTCCACTTTTCTAAGAAACCATTCTGCTCATTCACAAGAAATTTAAAGCTCCAAGAATGACTATCTCGCAGCATAGGCTAGACTTTAAAACAACTCTGAAACCTCTAATTTGGGAAGATTGAAAATAATTATATGTCCATGTTGATGAGTATTGCCTTTAATCAAATAATAGGGAACATTTTAAAGTAACATGCTTTTGTATCCAGCATTTCATTTATCCTCAAAAAGAACACATGGAAATGATCAGAGAAAGAACAATTGTCCCATATTCAGATGATGACACATTTCAGAGAAGGCAAGTTATTGCCTGATTTCATACACCCTATTGATCATGGCATCCTTGCCCCTTGCCTATAAAACAAAACAATATGGGATATATGGAACGTGGGAGAAATCGCAGTTCCCAGTGTTTGCTTACAGCACACCCCCTTGGAGTTGATGCACATGTAAGTCGAAAGATAGGAAAGTCATTAAACAGGAAACTGAATGAAAGGCTCAAGCTGATATGAAATTCTTTAATATTCCATCTGACAGGAATCTGCAGACAGTATCCCTGTGATGATATATGGTTGCACATAACTCAAAAGCCAAATATTTGTATTAAGTGATTTAGTTCTATGAAGCGCTATTAGTTACTTATGTATGAATGGTTGTGGAAAGGGAGAACTTTTACAAAAAAGGACATGTAAAAAGTAAGGATTTCTGATGAAGCCACACTGGCTTTAGCTACTATAGTTGATACACTAAATATGGAACTGTGTGATTAATTTGTAAGTGTGTGTATGTGTGTGTTATGTGCAGATTCTGTGGCACCTATAACTTTGAAGTTTATAACTCTGAGAACTTGTTTTAAAAATTCCAGATTATGAACAATTATTGCAATCATTTGCTGGAGTTTCTATAGCAAAATACCATGGACCAGTCACTTAAGAAACAGCCATTTATTTTCTCACGGTTCTGGAGACTTGGAAGTCTGAGATCAAGTTGCTGGCAGGGCTGGTTTTTGCCCATGGTCTTCCCTCTGTGCTTCCCCATGTCCTGATCTCTTTTTCTAAGCATGCCCATCATATTGAATTAGGGTCTACCCTAGTGATTTCATTTTAACTTAATTACCTGTTAAAGGGCCTTTCTCCATATAGTCACATTCTGAGTACTATGGGTTACAGCTTCATCATTTTAACTTGCCAGGGACAGTAGGGGGTGCATAATTCAGCCCACAGTAATTATGAAAGAAAATGAATACTCATTTCTAATGAGAAAAGCAAATGCCACACACTCTAAATTAACAAAAGTCATAAAAAGCCTCAAAAAATCACATCAAAAAATATAGCATTTGTATTAATTCAATGCCTGGTGATGTTGTTTTGTAAATTTTGTGGCTGTATATTTGCTGATCACCTCTCCATACAACCTAATTTTTAATATTTTCTACAGAGAGAATAGAAAGATGATTTCAGGCTTTCCCCTAGCATGATTGGTAGAAATTTATTAGTAGTGGTACAAAAATTTGGAAAAATTCCTCCATTTTTTCATAACTTTTTACCAGCAATGTCATATAAAATACGATTGTCAAACTTAGGGAAACGTCCATCAAGTTTCCTTTACTTGTGAACTGTTAAAAACCTGTACTATTAGTGCAGGTTTATAAGCTGATAAATTTTACTCTGTGCAATTCACATCAAAAAAAGAAATTAAATCAGTGGTCCATTTGTAAGTGTTTCCAGTACATTATCAAGCACATTCCTGATAAGAGACAATGTCTCCTTTTGCACCAAGTAGTTCTCCGGGTGCATACTTTACACATCTGACTGCTGGTAGAATGTTCAGCAGACTGCAGTTATGTACCTGTACCCTTGGCTTCTGCTTCTCTCCTCTACCAGCATCATTCCCCTGCTGAGTGTTGTAGGACATGTTCGTGTCATGACTTCTGGCTCCACACACCATTGAGCTAGGAGGGTAGTGGGCACAGGGCCATTAGAGGTATTCAAGGAGCTCATTCCTATGCAGTGACCACTGGCAATGACATAAGTATACACCATGGTGACTGCAGACCTTGTAAAAGTGTTCCATTCATCTCAGCTAAATGTATCCTGAACTCAACTTCTAACCAAGTTTCCAAATTCTCTTTACATCCCCACGTAAACATGTGACAAAGGGGCACTTAGAATAGAAAATGAGAAGTGACACACTACTTGGACCCCTCAATGGAACTTAGAAGGGACAGATGTAAGTGAGCGCCCCTGAGGCTTCTTTTCCTTCTTTCTCAACCCACATTTAAAAGTATTTCTTCTACTCTACTCTAGGTATGTGTTTAGAAATAATCATTCCTTCACTTATTTCCTCCCTCTCTCCTTGCCTTTCTCTCTTGCTCAAATGTTTATTTGGTGTGTAATGTATTCTGGACCCCATGTAAGAATGACATTTGGGATAATGTTGACAGTACTAGGTAGAAAGGATGGGTAGCCAAAGTGGCTAATGACAAAATCTACTGGATGGCCTGATGATTTATGATTCACCTTTAGCCAAATGTTCAGGGAATACTTCATGAGGAAGTGGCATTTAATCTGACCTACAGGTTGGCTGGGATGGGATTGGGGAACTGAGTGGAGGGAAAGCCACCCCTTGGGGCTGGTGCTGCCTGTGGTGGTACTTCCACTAGACATATGCTGCATTGGTAACCTGTATCATTTTATTTGGTTACTTGACCAACGTGGTGGCAAAGCAAATGAAATACAATGAACCCATCATTTGCTAATCACCTCAGTGTTATAGCGGTATGGCCCCCAGAGTTTTCTGCCCCCCCCCCCACCTTTTTCAGGATAATGTCTCAGAACATTCTGTCATATTACTGTTCTGAGAAGCCACAAGTAGTTTCTGTGACAACATCTAAATGAAATTATCTTTCCCCTTCACCAGAAATGGACTCAAGGTAACTTTTCCACTGAGACCTCTTGCTTCAGTGATCCCACCCATGGATGAATGGATCGATATTTGATAGCTCCTTTGAAGTTCTGCTTTGACTTGCTCCTCTTTTCTCTCCCTAGCCCTCAATTCCCCTCCACATTAGTTCCTGCTGTCTTTTCTTCCTAATCATTTTGCTTCTCTATTTCGTCTGCTTATTTTTATGAATCTTCTTTCTTTTCTACAAGTCAGTCTATGCCTGGCCTTTATTCTGAGCTCTGCTTAGCCCAGAGAAAGTGTCTAACAAAGTGTATCATTGACATGCAATATGAGGCAAGTGGTTGGGCCAGCATCATCTAGTGTGACCTGGCAATAAAACTGTCCTTATTGGACTTTTAAATCCTGTTGTTGCATAAGTTTTCCTGGTCATAAATATCTGTTGGTTCTTTTACTCTTTGTGAATAAGATATTTTGTCACCAACATAGTGGATAGTAAGCCACCTGAGGACAGGAAACTGCATTATTGAAATACTCAAGATCTCGTGACTGTTGATATGCAGGCACCATCCAATCTAAACAGAACCCAGCTAGGTTACCTCCCACTGCACTGATAAAATACAATTCTTTATTCATACCATGAAAATTCTCTTGTATTGATTTTGTTGTGGCTTCCATGAATGTTCTTACTGTAATTTGAGGAGAAAAAATAATGATGAATAGTAGCTGATGTAACTGTCATCGTCAGGTCTAATGGTGGCAGATAACAGCCCTGTGAGCAATATTAACATAACTTTCCAGTAGGAATGGCTATCTGTATACTGGATTTTTAGAAGTAATAATAGGCAAGACTATACAAAAACTGCTCCTCTATTTACAGTGAATGAATACTCTCATTTGAAACACATTAGATTTCGCATAATTTTGCTCCCTATGGTGATGTTTTCCAGATAGCTTATTCTAATGGCATGGATATATTAAAATAAAATCAGATGGGTGAAGAGTAGCATACCAACAAAAAGAATCCATCATTCTTGACAAATGCAGGTAATACAATCATAGAATTTCAAGTAAAATAGTAGGGATATAATTGAAAAATGTGTTGGTATATCGTTCATATAGTTATTTGTCAAGTTATTTTTCACAGGTCTGTCTTTGATGGATGGCTCTTCTGTATGTTATATAGAGCTCTTCCTTTTACTATTTTGTGTTGGGTCATGGAAGCTAATTTTGAAGGCTTTTAACTTTCTGATATCTCTCTCTCTCTCTCTTTTTGTTTTTTGTCTTGTTCCTGATGTGGCTTATTCTGTCTGACATTAAACTATCAGATCAACTGGGTAGTTTGTTTACACCATAACTAAACTATCTACTTCAGTCAGTCTATCTCAGCATAAGACATGTATTTAAGGGGATCTGTATAGAAAACTGAATGAGAATATTCTCTACAATGTGCAATTACATAAACCTTAATAAAAACAAAGCACACAGTGTCTCAGACTCAGGAATCAAAGCTTTCTCTCTTTCATTCCTTTTCTCAGCCACTCAAGTGACCATGGTAGTCTTTTCTTGGCCAAACTGAATTTTAGCATTGCAGGAAGTTACAGTATATGGTTCAAAGCTTTGTTTTCTTATTTGTTCCACAGACACCTATTGAGCACATGCTATGTACCTAGCCCTATCTCATGTGTTGTGTTGCTCATACAGAAGTGTAGAAGATAATCCCTATCTTCAAAAGTTTCAGTGGGAGAAGAAACATGTAAATAAACTGAGGCCTGGAGGCATTTCCTCCAGGTCCACTAGGTGTGGAGGATAGACTAAGGATGAGACCAGAAGACATCTCCCAGCCTACCATCTGGTTCTGGTTCTCCTTAATCACTCCATTGTCCTACTCCAAGATGTATCAGAATAGTTGTGGGATTGGATTAATTCTTATTCCTAGTTGCAGATATCATGGATTCCCATATTTAATATATATATATATGTATATATGTATGTATGTGTGTATATATATATATATATATATATATATATTGTATTTCATAACATCTGGAAGGACAAGTAGCCTTTTACTTCTTGAAGCTGTCCAAAGCCTCTGCTCTCCTACTCAAGTTTTGGGGATACTTCTGTTTGGTGATAATGCTTTTTGGGCATCAATGGAAGCTGTTAAGGAAGCTTGTGTTTATATCTAGACAAATACTAGAAGTTTGGATGCATTTCTAAATCCCTTTCATTTGACTTGTGGAACATAATTCTCATAAGACAGCTTGTTTTCAAGAGGTTACCAGTACATTTGGTTCTTCTTTCCCCACAAACACGGTGAGAACAGGCTTTGTCAGATTATTTTGACATGCTCAGACAGGGCATTCTGAACCAGATAAGACCTGTATGTTCACATATAAGGGAAGTATAAATGATGCTACTTGAGTCTGTAAGGGGCTATGCTCCATATGTTGAGGGGAGAGATCACCTCAACCAATCAGCATCCTATATACCATTCCCCATACATAGGAATCCAGAAGTTCTGTGTTTTGTAATTTGGTGCAGTGAGAAATGAGATGTCCCAGGGTGTGGAGGAATGAAGTGTTCTTTAGGTGAAATAATTAACATTTATTTCTTAACTTAGCATCTACCAAATGGCACAATAAGCATTCAGTATACATTTTTCAAAGTAAATTCTAACTCCTGATTTGAATTCAGTGTTAGAGGGATGTCATTTACCAGGCTGACAAAAAAAAAAAAAAGCTGTGTGACATACAGGAAAGAGATCTAGATTGGGTCAAGAATTCTGTGTTGAGAAGTTACCTGTGAATAAAGAACTCTGGCTTGTTTGTTGGAACAGTTTGTCTGCAGTGTCACTTGCTCTACCCAGTGTCTGTCCAGACTTAGAAATGAAAGGTAAATAATTTTACAGAATAAGGACACCCTTAATGACATCCCAGGAAAGTCACCTTAAAGGATGAAATTTAAACTATACAATATGGATATGTTGCTTATAATGGAAATTATTTACATAGAACATACTTCTGTTGTCAGAATTCTCATTGATTACCATGTTTTTCTTTTGGGTGATTCCATTTTTTCTTTAATGAATTGCTTGAAAGGACAGTAGCTGGCAGCAGATGGTAGTAAAAATTTGACCTCAGGACTGGGATTGTGGCTCAGCTTTATTAGAGCGCTTGCCTTGTATGCATGAGGCACTGGGTTCGATCCTCAGCACCACATAAAAATAAATCAAGATATTTGTGTCAATCTACAACTAAAGAAAATTCTAAAAAAATTTGACCTCAAGTTAAACACTAGTCGTCTTTTCCATACCATGACAAATATCATTGACAACATGTATTTTCTTTCTCATCACAGCTTCCCACATAGGTATAGTTACTATCTACTTGTATTATTTCTGAGAAAATACAATCTAATGCCATAATGTGCTCTTTTAGAAATAGTAGAACATCCTGTTAAAATGATATGAATACACACTTTTTCTCATCCCAGTTCATTCTACATGAGTAATCTAGTGTGAGTTTTCCAAATCGCCACAATCTCCGGGGGATGAGGGCACATTTGCAGTGGATTTTTCTCAGCAGGTTAAATCTAAAGAAGTAATTAAGACTCCACATTTCTGATGTGTGGGAAACAGTACTATGCATTTTCTTTGGATGAAAATAAGTAAGAGGATAAAGGAAGACTCTCAAATTGCAGTTGGTGTGACCTGTTTTTGAATAAACATCATCATATTCCACAGTCAATTATCTCCAAAGTACAGAGTGTTTTCTAGCCAGAGAGAGTGAAAAAGAGGCGGG
Organism: Geosciurus inauris; assembly: GCA_004024805.1. Taxonomy (NCBI): domain Eukaryota; kingdom Metazoa; phylum Chordata; class Mammalia; order Rodentia; family Sciuridae; genus Geosciurus; species Geosciurus inauris. Next base: position 25,560 of record PVHX01016044.1, read on the forward strand.
GGGGGGACGACAATCTGCTAGAAGTGGTTAGAGAAAAAGATGCATGCATTGGAGTGTACATTATTCTATTGTCCTCTGAATAATTTTATACAATTTGGGAAGGGGTAATGGGGAGGATTATACACTATTTTTATGTGATTTCATAAATATCGAATTGCAGTCATCAGAGAGAGAGACAAGCAGAGTTAGGAAAACAAAATGAGGTATGTTATGCTCAGCACAGTAATAGGGCTCCTAATACCAAAGGAAAAACAAGTCATTAGTTACCACTATTGAATGGAAGTGGTCTAATCACAGCAACAGGATAAGTATCCCATTTTATTATGGCTTCGTTATGTGTTTTGCAAGACTCTTTGGCTCACCATTAAAATTATTTTCTGTAGCGGCACTACAAGGGTTCAGGATCTGGGAGCATAACTATTATTTTTGTTTATACCATGCTGATCTGCCGGGAGAGTAAATAGTGTTTTAGGTTTCATTTCTTTTATCCTTTCCTTTCTCTTTACCTATGAAAAGATCAAAATTGTAGAGAAATGTTTGTTGGAGAATGATCTTAAAAGAAGCTTATGTTTGATCAAAACAGTTTTGGCCACAATGTAAGACAGGTATATTACCACTGCCTCTGTAAGCACTTCAGATGTTTTGTTTTTATTTATCTGTACCCGCTCCCACCCCACTCTGAGGTCAAGTTGGCAGCAAAGGAAGCTTTCAAATGGTGGAAATACAGACACAACACTTCTGTTAATTCACATGGGGACCAGGCAGCCTCGCCCAGTAGCAATGACATTGGGCCTGTTTTGATAGAAACCCCTTTCTTTGTGTGGCCTGGGATTTGAATCCAGAGGGCTTTGTTCCTCGGCCTCTCTCCTAGATGGTTGAGTGACCCTGATCATTCTTCCTCCAAAGAGGGCTTCTTTCCATCAGAAGCAAACCGCATTGTTGCTTTTTACAGCACTTCAGCTTGATAATTATTGGTGATACTGGCATCTGCCTATTCTTACTTCCTTATTCATAAGCCTAAAGTAGTATTTAAAATAAAGCTAACATCCCCACTTTCTTAGGGAATTGAGCATTTTCCAGCGTTAAACCATGAGGGTTGCTACAGAACCCCCATCGTAGAGTGCCCTCCTTCTCATTGTGCCAACAAATCCTCACAAATTATTTATTTCCCATTTTAGACATTTTAGAGTGACTCACTGTGCCCTGGAAATATTATCACTGTAGTAATTTTCTGTGTGGCTCAGCTTAATGTTAGAGAAATGGCTAGTTACAAGTCCAGACACTATAAAGATGGAGCTAAATATTCTTCTAAAAATAGGATGTTTGGTTAACGTTTAGTAGTCAACAACTTTCCTGCAGCCACACACAGTGCCGGACCAAGAAATGGAATAAATGTCCTCATGCGGTGTTTGGTCAAGTCGCCCTTCAGCAGACTGACCTTTCAATGTTAAGGATTCAGAGTGTGCTGGCTTCGTCCTTCAGGCTTCAGTGTGGCGTCATAGCCTCTTCAGCTCAAGGGTCAACAGCTGGAAGGAAATGCTGTGCTTGGGGTGATAGACGGCATAAAACCAGCCTTCAAAGCTATTTGTCTCTAGCTTGCATATGAAAAGTAGGAAGTTGGAGAATTAAGAATGGATAGAAGCTGTATTTTGAAGACTACTGCACTGGTTCCTTTAGAACTTTCAGTGAACAGGCAAAACATTTTACAGAGGAGGAAATAAAGTTTCAGAGATTGAAGGTGGACCCAGGGCCAATGCAGCAAGCTTGTGACAAATATTAGACAATTGACTTCACTGAAGTCAGTGATCTTTACTTTTCTGTTCATCCCGATCCTGGGGCATTTTAGGCTCCAAGACTGACATTTCTTGGCTTTTTTAATGCTGTAAGATTCAAATAAATATGCACTGAACCTAGGGATTCATCAGTTATCAATATCCCAGGAACAATATCCCAGGATGACTTAGAGAGATAATATCACATTGCTTCATACATACTGTAAAAAATCTGAGAATGAATCTCTGTGAAGTGCTCTGATAGCCTTATCAAAAACCCTAACTCAATTAAAAAAAAAAAAGATATGTCACTTAGTTGTGGATTCCTCCAAAAGAAACCAAATCTCCTCAAATAACATTTTTGAATGGAGGGTATAAGCAGCCTGGGAGTATAGACACAATGCCTCCTGCCCTGTACTCATACTGCCTGGGATTCTGGCAGAACATGGGGTGCTTTGAAGCCATCTCTTTAAAGCACTTCATGTTTTTGCAAGGAATGGATGCAATACTTTTTTTTACTAAGTAACTTCTATATACCAAGCTTTGTGTTAGAACATATAGAAAGCAATCAGATTCTTTGCCTTTAGTAACAGGCAGTCTATTGGGAAGAAACCAGTGATAACCCAAGTAACAATATCTAAAAATAGACAATAATACCAATGTAGAAATAGATAAATTCCTTACTATTTAAAGGAAGACAATACCTGGCTGGTTATGTTAGAGGGATTTTTATGAAAATATAAACATCATCATTCAATAGCCATAAAATAATTATCAGGCAATATGAGTACTAGGAAAGAGAAATTAGATTGTATCTTCTCTTAAACATCTCATAGTCTTCATATTTTAAGGCAAGATTATTTAAAAAATGAGCTCATTCTTTGTTTCAAAGGAATTCTGAAAGGAGGAAGAATCCAAGCTAGACTTTAATAAATAGAATTCAGGTAGAAGAGGAGTTTCAACATTATGGTTTGGTAGAATGAAAAGAGCCAAGGCAGGAGAAGTGAAAATATACTTTATAAGATTGGAATTTAGGTATAACAGGGCCAGCTGGAACTAAGGGTTCTAGTGCAAGAACTAAAGAGAAGTTTGGTTAGTAGCTTCCTTCTTATGGAAAGTATTATATTCATATAAGGATTTTGAGCACCTTAGCAGAGCTCAGGAGAACCGTAGACTCTAAGAACAGACTGAAGTAAGTCCAGCTGGGAAGTGTTCCCCTCTTCAGATTAGAAGAACCCCTGAATTTAGAGACTCTTCAGTGTAACAAAGAAAAAGTATTCTCAACACTGTTGATATGTACCTTAGCAATAGATCTCTTTTTTCTTCCTGCAATTATTTTACTTTTCGTTAACATTTTTAAAAGGGGGGGATTCTAAAATAGGATTTGTAACTGAGCACTGCAAGATAATGTTTGAATAATGTGGAATCCAAGAGCAGTTTTTTTTGTTCTGAGAAAGGAAGACTAGAAAAAGGTATCTCCACTGAGAGAAAATGACCAACTGTTGAACAGATCCATTAACTTAACAAAAGGACAACCAGTTCTTCTGAACCTTGTATTTGTTGGAAGCATCCATCACAAGGTAGCTACCGCTTGGTACAGGGTAGCTACCGCTTGGCAGAGAAGAAAGGAAACAGGAAAAAAGAGATTTCTCTCTGCATACAGTTTAAAATCCGGGAAGGATGAGCTTGACTTTGCTTTCTGTTATTTGCATAACGTTGAGTTTAACAAGTCTCTCACAACTTCAGCCTTCTTGTTTGCAAAATGGTATAGGGTAAATGAGCAAAGAATGCTAAAGAGTAAATAAGAAAAGATATGCAGACACTAAGCCCAGTTCTGGCAAATAGTATGTACTCAGTCAGGGGTTATCTTTAATGTTGCAAGATTCACTGTTTCCAGCAGTGTGCCGTTTACTCCCTTCCAAAGCAAGTCATCCCATCTATGAACAGCTGAAAGCTCTTTGTCATTACCTTTGAACCCTGGCTCTACTTCCAAGTTCTAGAACTTTTTCTACCTAAAATACAATGAAGGAAAGAATGAAGGGCAACAGGCAGGCAGAAGGAAGGGGGCAGCCTTTCCCATATGGCTTTCTTTAAGTATCTTGAAATCAATACCTACAAATCCCTTTTATCTCTTTTTCACTTGGGTGCCATTGCCAGTCCTTTAACAATTCTTCATTAATACAGTTTTGAAAGCTCTGTATTCAGAATATTGCCATCAGCTCTAATAAGAAATGCAAGGCTCAGAATCAGATGTGGTCTCACCAGTGGAGGACACTGTCACACTCTTCTTTAGGGGACAAGTGACTAATTGGAGCTGTAGCATGGAACTTGGATCCTTTCTAACACCAGTTTTGCCTGTGATTCTGTGTGTCCATGAATAAATTCAGAGAAACATACTTAGCCCTTCATTTCTTATTTATTGGCAAATATTTATAAAAGAATAGTGCATTTAGAAGAAAATTTTGGTATGCTTCTGTTACACTAAAAGAATTGTAAAATTTACCTCATCTTGTTTGCCACATCTGAGTCCTTGGGGGAAAAAATGGTTAAATGGTGCTTTAAGTAATTTATATCAAATGAATAAATGTAAATCTTAGTAAATTTTGCAGGAAAATGCAAATTTCTAACTATTAGGTAAAAGTCCAGTACCTTTACATCTTAGTCTCCTGTGCCCATGTCTCCCAAGACTTGTTTATAAAGAAGAATGACTTTGTGACATTTGCCAATAAAGGATAGATCTGGAAACTCTCATGCTAAGTGAAATAAGCCAGTCCCCAAACACCAATGGTCGAATGTTTTTGCTGATATGTGGAAGCTAAACCATAGTAAAGGGCGAGAGGGGAAGAAGAGAATCAGTAGATTAGACAAAGGAGAATGAAAGGAAGGGAGGGGGATAGGAATAGAAAAGACAATAGAATGAATCTAACATAATTTTCCTATGTACACATATGAAAATACCTAAGTGAATGCCACTATCGTGTCTACCCACAAGAATGGGATCCTAATTAGAATAAGATATATCCTATGCTTCTATAATTTTATCAGAATGGATTCTACTATCATGTATTACTAAGAAGAACCAATAAAAAGGAACCATCATACAAAACTATAAATACAAAGAAAATGCACATTGATCTATGATAAGAAATAAATTAAAATTTTTCAAATTTGAATGTACTTCTTGCTTGTTATTCTAAATTTATAGTTTAGTTATTCTAAATGTAAACAAAGAAGTAAAACTGAATCATGTCTAAGATTTTCTTTTGACTTTGACATTGTGTATGTGCCCTCACCTATAAATTAGAGAAATTATCCTTTCCCTATATCAGAAGCTTATTGGCAGGAATGAATATCATATTGTGTTATGAATATTATACAGTGTTGTGCTCGAGAAGTATACTCTCATAGCCTATTCACATCAGTCTTCCCCCATTTTTATCCAAGGAAGAGGCCAAGGATAATATGTGATAAACTTTATTGGTCACCTGGAACAGTTATACCATATACAGAACCATATCTAAAGTTCTATTTTTTGAGATATTTCTGGCTGCCAGTGAATAATCAAGAATACTACAAGCCAGGACTTGGTGGAATAAGACACTAATAATGTTTGTAAAATAATTCTTTCTTTAAAATGTACTATAAAATAATTTGATCCTGCCTGAAAAATTGTGAATAAATTTAGACAGAGTTTTTAGTGTCTCCTTTTTATGAATGAGGTATCTGAAGCCTATGGAAGTAAGATTACCTGGGAAGTGATGTCCATGTAGGTTTATCCTTGGTAAGCTGGTATTACTAAGCATGAATCTATTATTTTGTGGTTAACAACCTCAAAACTGTTACCTTGCTGCATTTAAATAGAAGCAGCACCTAGAGTTCCACAGAACTGGAACATTAACCAGATCTGATGTCTTGCTTAGAAATTATCTTATCTAGCCTGACCCAGTGGTACATACCTATAATCCCAGCTACTCAAGAGACTGAGACAGGAGGATCACAAGTTCAAGGCCAGCCTCAGCAACTTAATGAGACCCTCTCTCAAAAGAAAACATTTAAACAGTTGTGGACATAGCTCTGTCTTGAAGTACTCCTGGGTGGTAAATCCCCAATATCAGGAGGGAAGGAAGGAAGAAAGGAAGGGAGGGAGGGGGGAGAGAAAAGAAGAAGAGAGAGAGGAAAAGAGGGAGGGAGGGAGGGAAAGGAAGGAGAAGGAAGGAAGGAAGGAAAGAAGGAAGGAAGGAAGGGAGGGAGGGAGGGAGGGAGGCAAAAGAAAGTCAGTCTTGATCTAATGTCCCCATTTGGCAGAAGACCAAAAAGCTTCTGAACTGAAATCAAAATATTGTTCTCTTTATATCACATTGTACTAGGCTTAGATGCATAAACCCAAAAGCATTAGGAAGTCATGAAAAACCCAGCACTGTTTTGAAATCAGTGCAAACTCAGTGCAAATCTCTTTGGCCCTTCCTGCACATTTATGTCTGCTGGGGTCACTTACCCTCCTCGAGCCTCACTGTGAATAATGTGTGTCAGGCAGAATGCTGGCAGTTATTAAATGAGATAAGATGTCAGTGCCTGACCTAATAATGCTGGGCTCATATAGATGTTCAACCAATATTTACTTCCTTTCGTTCATTCACCCGTCCTCTTACCTAATTGAGACTCCTGTTTCAGACTATGCACTTCTATTCTGAATCACCCTCACTGTCAGAAGAAAGCGGAGATGAGCACTATGGATTCCCCATGCTCCAGTCCCCACTGCAGTGTGCCAGGGCCCGACCTGTGCAGGACATTGCCTACCTGGAGATGCCAGCAGTGGTGCTCACACAGTACTTACTGTATCAAGGGACCTGGCTTGATCTGCTAAGGGCTTCTGCTGTGCTCTGTGGTGGAAAGAGCTTGCTAATTGGGAGATAGGACTTCATGAATGGATCTTTCATTGGTAACAAAATATTTGCCAGGAACAACGGTAAACAGAAGTCTTGATTCACTTGCTCCCTTCTCTTGCCCTCTCTTGGGTTTTGTTTGATTTAGGATGTTTACACCTCAGGACACAGCTGGTACTGATGCCCTTCCAAGGTTAAGAGAAACTTTTCCCTGCCATCCCCCACTGTCTCCTTTGGGTACCCTTAAATGACAACAAAAAGGGTGGAGCTATGAGACAGAGAGGGCATTCACATTGGTGCTGGTTATTATGGGGACCTCGGAACAGGCATCACACTCACCCTGGCCACATGGGCTTAACAAAGACCATCTGAGCACCAGAGCTTTTCTCAAGCACATTTCTTTAAGAAAATGGTCAGTACTGTCATTCCCCTGATATATCACTCTTGTCCTGTCTGATCCTTCACTTCTTTGCTTTGAATAGCTGAGCATATTTCTCCCTCCTCAAAAAGCATTACTCTTAATAGTTAATGATATGGCAGCACTAGGTGAAGACAGCTGTATAATGTGGCCACACAGAGCTTGCGGTCAAAGATAGGACTTCAGTTAAGTCATTTGGCATTAGTGACCCTCAGTGTTTTGATTTTTATTTCTGGAATAATTATAGGAGACCCTCTTCACTCTGCTTTTGTATCAAAGGTTGGGCTCAATGAGAAAAGCCTTTTCTGGTGGTAAGGTGGGATATCAGGGATTGAACTCAGGGCCACTCAATCTCTGAGCCACATCCCCAGCCCTATTTTGTATGTTATTTAGAGACAGGGTGTCACTGAATTCCTTAGCATCTCATCAATACTGAGGCTGGCTTTGAACTCACGATCCTCCTGCCTCAGTCTCCTGAGCTGCTGGGATTACAGATGTGCACCACTGCGCACATGATGTAACTGACTTGAGGTTAGACTTTTCCTGAAAACAGTTGAGCTCTCAGTGTATCCCTTCAGGCTTTGCAGACTACAGAAAGGATGGTGAGACTTTTTCACACTGGCATGGGTCGCCAAAGCCTGTGCCTTCTTCCCACACTACAGTTGAAGAACCCAGGCTCCTGAGCATCCAGTACAGCTCACAGGGGTTTACCTGTTGTCAAATCATGCTGGAAAGTTAGATCCCACTTAGCGCTCATGGCCAGTTTATGAGGCTTTCCTTTTAGGTAACGAATAATCACCAAGGACGATCAGGAGCTCTTCAGTTGTGGGCCTGAACTCTGCTCCCAGTGAGACATCTCCTCTGTCCATTCCTGCTCTTTCCCTCCTTCCTTCCTTCTGTTGCTCTCTCCAGCCCTCTCACCTCTTGAATCATTTTTTCATATGGTACCCTGATTTTAAATATATTATAGTCTCATTTAGGTGTTTGTTTCCAGTATTCTTGAGATTGGGGAATTTCTCCAGAGTTTTGTGTTGACTGTGGTGTTCAAGCATCAAGAAAATTTCCACTTGAGGTGGATCTGGCACTGAAGGTTTATTTTTTCCCCTTTCTATTTTATTGTTGGCCAGTTTGGGCCAGCATGTTGCTAGGTTGTGTTGGTTTCTTAGCTCTTGTAACCAAGCTAAGATGCACATGTCAAAAATATTTTTTCTTCCTCTCTGAAAAGGTCTTCCCTTTTTTTCTCTAATGCTTCAGAAGTGGAAAAGAGGGTTTTCCAGTATGTGAAGTGTTTGCTACAAAATGTTTTTATCACTGTGTTATCTGGTCAAAATGTTACTGTCAGTGTTATTTTCAGTTTAATGGCACGAATGTTCTATTTGTACCAACTTTATTCAATATCTGAAGTCAATACAACAAAGGATATTTCAGATACAAACAAAAATCAATACAAGAGACTTAATTAATTTTACATTTCTCAAAACCCTAAAGTTAAAATAGCTTTAAGTTTCTAGGGCATCATGCTCTGATAGTGCCATTTATAGGGAAAGGATAAGACTTAACATTGATTGTTATTACATTGTAAATACTCAAATATATATTTATATTTACTTGTATATGAATAATTTTATGTATTTAAACTAATTAATAATTAATTTGTCATTTCCTTGGAGGAAGGGGCTTGGACTATTTGCCAGCGTGGAGTCCAGCATTTGAGTGACAGGTGATGGTCCTGTGATCTAATGTTTCTTTAGTTTCAGTCCTCATCTTAACCTCCCCAAAGGAGCCTGAGCAGACCATAACAGAACTCATAGCTCTTACACTAAAACCCAGTGCCCTGTGGGAAGTGATAAGCGCAACAGAATTTGTGAGCTAGATAAAAACCCTCTTTGTTATCCTGAGGTGATAGCAAAATATATACATTCCTTTGTCAGGCATCCAAACCCTTTCATCCTCAAATAGTTATGGAAGTCTTCACTATATCAGGACTTGCAATTAGCCGCAGAAGAAATGAAGTAGAGTCTGAGAGACAGAGAGATGAATCTAATGTAATCCCTGAGTCAACTGATTCCTGTCTTTGAGAGGTTCGTAATCAACGAATGGAGATAGATGTGTAACAAATGAATTCTAGTTTCCTAAATTAAGTACCATAATAAATGAGGAACCATGGAAACATACAGGAAGTTTTGATAAAGTCCTTTTGAGGGAACTCACCTTAGCCATAGGTCATGTTTATTAACTAGGCTTCCAACCCTGTTCCTTTCCTACAGCAGTAACACTATTTAATATCCATATCTGTAGATCTCTCTCTCTGGAATCTCCCCTCCTGGGATGATTCTGATTAGGATGAATTTCTCGCTCGATGGTACAGCCTGTCTGATGCATGGCACCCCTTTGTCATTCTACAAACATCTATGCTCTATACGTTGCAGACATTTTGCTACATCCTCAATACAGAACCATTTAGACATTAACAATTTAACAGTGGAGACAAAAACAAGAGAGAAAATGTTGTGGGTCCATAATAGAGTTAAAAAAAAGCCTGGAGAGCCACTTGATGGGGTGTCATTATCATAAATTCCATCCATAGTGAGAAAGACGTCATGAACTAGAATTCCATCTGCCCATCAGCTCTTCATGCATGTTTACGTGTGTTCGTTCTGTATCAGACACTACAAGCCTGAAGCAGGAACATCATCTCCTGATATCATGAGACATCGCTGCTAGTCCCAAATGCTTCTCTCTGTGCAAGACCTAGGCTTCTGCCTATCACAGCCAAAGGATATGCACATTAGCACTACTGCTTTCCTTTTCCATTATCTTCTGTCCTTATCATTGGCTTTTGATGGATGGATACCAAGTGTTGTTGGAAGTAAGGAGGCACAAGCATTTTCACAGGTGTTGAGTGTTTGACTACAACTTGAGACTGGTCATCGGGCTATAAGGCATTTATGCTTAACATTTCACATTATCTAAGCAACTTAGAACTATTAGAAATGGGAGAAAGGGGGCTTCATGTTGTATATCTAGAACTAAGATTAGCAAATGGTGGCCCTGGGCCAAATTCAATCCACTAATGTGTTTATAAATAACATTTATTAGAACTCAGTTATGCTCATTTGTTCATGTGTTGTCTGTAGTTGATCTCTCTATGTGGCAGAGTTGAGTACTTTTAGGGAGATTGAATGGCCCACAAACTCTACAACACTTACTATTTGTCTCTTTATGGCAGATGATTACTTGTCTATGAAAAGTTATTAATCCCTAAAGGAGAACTAATAAAAAATTGTATTGTCCCCAATCATATTTTTCATTTTATACAGCATGTAGTTCTGGAACTCACAGTTAATAAAATTCAGAACAATTTAAAAGAAACACTCATATGCAAATACATTGGCTAAGAGATGTTGGATAAAATATTCACATAATTACTCCTCTTCCTCAATCAGCTCATTCTCAGGATATAATGTGCTTCAGTAATTTCTGTCAGTTGCCAAGATATTGAGACAATGGTGGCACAGCCTACGTACCTGGAGTTCCTAATCTCTTAGTGGAGATGGATGGATAAGGGGTGGACATGCACATCAGCAAATCCTGCTTCTGGTGACAGAGGCTACAGAGGAGGGGCCTTGAAGAGAGTTTGACTGTCTTCTTTGAATTCTGGATCATGTAGAGTTGACATGGCTATTCCATTCAGATAATTCTGATAGATGGTCAAGGTTAGAAACAAAAGTTTTATTTCTAGACAAGTCAACTCTATTAGAAAATAAAATTTGGCATGCTAATATGGTATCATAGTTTATGAGATACTATTACATCCTTTGTATCTTTGGCCTTTCCAGTGGAGATTAGTTGTAACCATTATCCCCATTTTATTAAGAAAAAAAGTCTTGGTCAGGGTTCCGCTGTTTATAAACAGTAAAACTGACCTAACCCTGCTTCTTACTCCAAAGCCACAGAAATGTCCCCTGGAGTCAAACCCTCCCTGGCCTAAGTCTACACACACTCCTTGTAATTGGTAGAAGAGAAAAGGGCCTTTGACTTTGTCTGTACCAAAATAACCTGCCTTGTTTCAGACATTGCCAGGACAGTTGTTTTTGCACCTGACATTGTTACATGTGCTGCTAGCTAAAGCACTGATGGGCTGGACTTTCCCCTTACTGACACATGGCTTACCCTTACTTGACTGTCGGAAGACTCTCTCAACTTTCCTTGAAGATTTCTCTACTTTCTGTCCTCTTTTTCCCCTTCACTATTTCCCATATCTCCCTCTATAAGTGATTGTGTCCCCTCATCATATAGTTCCTTCCTGCACTCGCAGAGTCTTGGCCAGAACAAGAATCTGTTTAAATGTTCCCTGCTACTGAGGGAAGACAGTGGGACCCCATTATTCACAGTGCAGATAACCATCGGCCTCCATTTTGCATCCCCTACAGAGCACTATCCAGATATTCATGCTCATTCTTCTTTCCAAATCCCTAGTCCCAAATGTTCAAGATTTATGACCATCAAAACCTCAATTTTGGCCTCAATTCTTGGGCCATGGAAACCTCTAACACAGGTGTAAAAATGTCCCCTTTTCCTTCTGCCCTTTCAACAGAGGGACTGATTCTACTGCCTACTTTTGCCTCAGCAGATGTGGTCTGTCTTAGCAAGAAAAAATGAAGCACAGAGATCATGAGATAGGCTTTGAAATCCAACTGTGGCTTCATTTATTAGCTCTGGACCTTGAGTACCTCTTCTAACCTCTCTGGGCATCATCTATGAAAAGGATTATAAATCAGACTTTTGTCATAAGGATTAAATGAGCACATGTAAAGTTCTTAGACCAGTTTGTCTCTGTAATTTATAGTTATTATTTTTATTATCATCACTTTTCTCTTGAACTTGTCATACCATGTCTCTATTTTGGGTTCTGAAAATATGTTTGACATAATTATGGATTTAATAGAATATTTGGATTAGCCTGTGAACGTAACATCCAATTATAGCACTGTTTTTATGAGAGGATGAATTCCTGAGTTCCAAACAAATGAGTTACAAAGAAACTCTTGGACTGAAGTCCTTCATCCCTAAGAGATGATCTAAATTAAAGCAGAAGACTGATGGTAAAAGACAAGTGAATGTTTGCGGAACACACACACACACACGTTGTTGTTGTTTTTTTAATTGTTTGGTCAGGTTTTTGCTGTGTGGGAATCTCACCCAGGGTCTTCTGCAAGCAAGGTGAGTGCTCTGCCATGGGGCTACACATTCCCAGCCCAATGCACCTTCTCATGCACCTTCTCTAATGTACCCAATCAAGGTTATGTGTACAGCCTTCAGTCCCTAGATTTGTGAGATGAATTTATTTGCCTTGTTGGTGTTTGCTTCTTTGCATTTTGACCTTCTGTTTCCATATTTATTAAATAAAAATGACGGACTCTGATGAATTGATCAGATAATATCTGTTCATGGGTCTTAGAAGTAAAATCAACCCATGTTTAATTGGTCATGTTGTTACATCTGTACTTAGCCCTGTTAACTAGAACTCAATGAGTGATCTGCCACCTCTGCCAATGCTTGGTGATGGAATGGAGTGAGGGCTTACCATGCCAGCATCCCCTGACCTCTGTGAGCTGTATGATTTATAAAATGGCCATGACCCCAGTTTTAAACTTAGTAAATAAAAATCACAAAGTAGTTCCTGAGAACCCCTTTATACGTGGAACTAGGAAAAACATTACGATTCACGCAAAAATTGATTTGCACTAATATACAAATGGTTAGAGAAGGCAAAGTGTATTAAGTGCCATGATGAGGAACTATGTCCTTTATGAGCTGTGAAGAGGTTCCAAAGGAAAATGGTGTTGATTGGGTCTTGCCAGCTGAGCTTGGGCAGTCAACACCCCTAATAAGGAGTATAAAGAAACGAACATTTCTTGTAGAGGAAAATGATCCAACAGGGAAGTAGAGAGTGCTGGAGATTGTCTATGTTTGTTAGCATGCCTTAAAAATGGTACATCTTACTAATTTAGCCACATTTTACTTCAAGATCCCACATACTTTAGGTGAAAAATCAACAACACCCTTAAAATGCAGATGATTAAACTCTTTCTGGCTGAGTTGTGTGTGTACACACATATACTCCACAGTCTCCACAAATCAATGGTGATACCAAATGGAACAATTTTCCACAATTTTCTCCAAATAATATGTGCTTAGGCACTGCACTCAGCAAAATGATGAGATCCATCAATATTTCTCAGTCCTGCTGAGTTTCTGCACAGTTCCCAATAGCTTTGCTAGTCTCTTCCTGGATGTGTCGTTGGAGATTACAGATTCTGCATTTTCAAGTATAAGAATCTCTTCACAAATAAATTCCCAGTCACTCCAACCTGTTTTACTTCAGTGAGTCAAGAGTTAGGAAGATAGATCCAACTTGGTTACATCCAGCAGAGAAGAAACAATTCTGATCCTACTCAGATAATGAAAAGAATATTTAGTCCAGGAACTTCATAAGGTTGGGCCAGCATCCTGTAAAAGAGTAATTATATAAATTACATAATTTATATGGAAAAAGCATATACATGCAAAAAAATGGTATAAATTATTAATCATCCGCAGGCATTGGGGAGTCAGCTAACAACAGATGAACAATGATCTACTCTTAGACTCATGGTTCTTTTTGCAGTGAAGGCCACAATGTATTACTTCTTTAGTCTTAGCTGATCTTTGCATGTTCTATCAATTGAATATCAATGTGGTTCTAAAATACACCCCTGGTGAGTTTTTTTGGGTTTGTTTTGGTTTGGTTTTAAAAAAAAAAAAAAATATAGGAAGATGCCTAGAAAAGAAGGTCTCTTTCCTAGAAAAGATCCTTGAGTTTGGTAGGTAAAGTACGATCAGGAAGAAACATCAGCAAAGGGAAGAATGATCCTGGTCTGCTTTGAGAAAGAAATGAAGCATAAAATGGGTTTTATGAAATAAGACAAAAGTCACAGGCACAATTCATAGGATTATTTGATAAATGTCACGATGGAATAATGATGTGGATAAGGTACATGGAAGAAACATAGATTTGCTCAATGGTGAGAAATCTAAACTTTGGGTCTCCATAAGAAGATGCCATTGCTTTTTAAAATAGTGTGGCTACCATCCCTGGAGAGGCTGGAACATCTCAGTGAGGATCTGTCCTTAATGGAACAGAAATGTGGTTGAATAGATAGATCACCATGGAGGTTGCTTTTAACCTTGAGATTCTAAAATTCCAGCAGTTCTGAATCTTCTCAAAGGATAGGAGATGATACCTAAAATGCATAAAGGAGAACAAGTCCATCTGCAAGCTCATATAAATTGGGTTATGCTGACATTATTTTGAAATTTTCAATGAAATCTCTTTTATTCAGCTTTTTCTTTTCCCCTTGTGGTATTCAGGATTGAACCCAGGGCCTTGTACATGCTAGACAAGCACTCCACCATTGAACTACATTTACAGCCCATTTAATTTTTTTTTTTTTTAATTTTGACATATAGGGTCTTACCAAGTTTGCCAGGTTGACCTTGAACTTGTAATCCTCCTGCCTCAGCCTCCCCAGTAGGAATTACAGGCATGTACTATCATGTCCAGCTTGTATTCTACTTTTAACGATGACTTCAATGGTTCCTGGTGCAAATTGCAAGCAATGAAAATCTTATTTAGAAAGCACATTGAATTTTAAGAGAAAGACCCCTGCCCAGGAGCACACGAGCTCCACCAGGGTCCTGAAGACAGGCTGGAGGACCTCCTTCCACTTGCTATGCCTGCAAATATTGGTTGGCATAGAGCTCACAATCTGTGATAGCAAGTAGGTTTCAATTTTTAAAGTTGATCTTCAAAACCATGAAGCAGTAGCAAACTGTTTGAGATCCCAAATCAAAGAACAGATTGTGTGGACTCAAAAAAAAGCAAACAAACAATTACATTTAAAAACAAAGTGTTGGAAAAACAGCAACAACCTTTTTGCTCACCTGCCAAGGCCTTGAGATGAAGCTTCAGTTTTTCCCAAATTATAGCAGATGACATCAGTGTCCTTGTTATAATAGTGACAGGTGAACCAATTCTGGTGCTTAAATCTGGAGGGATTCTGGAGCCCTTAGTCTTAAAATACCTACTGTCTAGACATGTGATCATGAGTAGTCACATTCATTTTCTCCATGTGGATGAAGGTCCTATGAAATCTCCCCACTTGATGAAATAATAGTGTAGAATACTTAACATTGCTCATTCACCCGAAGTCGCCCCTGAGGGTTCCCAACACTGAGTGGGATAGAAGAGGAGACAGTGTCACCTGACCACTTGGTTGGGAAGTGAGAATTCCAGCCCAAGCTTTCCAGTATCACTTGTCTTTCTGCTACATAATCCTGCCCCTAGCCAACCATTCTTTCTATAGCTCTCAAAAAGGAGATTCTGTTACCTCCTTTGAAAATAATACTGGATTCCTACTTTCTCACAGGGCTTTTCAATTACAGACCATGTTGGACTGTGTCCATGAACATTTTGCAAGTCTTCAGGTATTTTATTAATTGCTCAATTGTTGGGAGGTTTAAAGTTGTCTGAGTATATCGTATCTAAATCCAATTATATCTTCCTCTTCCCCGTCCAATGTGCACATTCTCCCTAATACCATAGTGATTCCTAAGTGCCCAAGAACTGTCAAGGTGGGGATATTCAAAAGCAGAGAGTAAAAGGAATTTATTACAGTTATTTTACTTTGATCTGGATGAGATACAATATTAGAAAGGCAAGGAATTGTGTGACTATCATTACAACTTTAATTTCAATTTTTTTTTTTGCCTTAACATTATTTGTTGTACTTGACTGTCCCCAATATTATAAATCATTGATCACACGCTGGCATAAATTTAGCTTTACCACTAGTTTCCTTACATTTTATATGTCCTTTTCATTTGGGGTTTGTCATTTTGTTACTCATTAATTTATCTTTGAACAGCTTCCCACAACTATGGAAGCAGGTTTATACTACAGAGCCTAATACCCAGGGAATTTATTTATTTTTTTTAACCTTTCCAGTCTTTTCTCCCAGTGTGTTCCTTTATGATCCCTTCTGTTTACTGAATCCAACTGAGGAGCTGGTCTCCATGCATATTGACCCATCACATTCATTTCTCTGCTTCTAATAAAGTTGTTTCTGTTAAAAATGCCTTATAAAACAAATCCAAGTTGACTAAACTGAAAAACACCACAGGTATGATCCCTTCACAGATTTCCTGCAGATGGAAATACAAGTTCTTCTTCACATACCCGTAGCACTTTATTGACCCACTCTTACATCCTTATGAGACTGGCTTCAGAAACCTGAAAAGTGACACATAAAAATGTGTAACAGTGCAGCTTGGATGTGTGCAATCCTGGTGTCCCCATTAACCTCCGAACTCCTTGACTGCCTCGGGGTTATCTGAAGTATTTGTTTATTAATCAACACAGTGACAGTAGTGATAAATGAGGAACCAATGTTCTTGTCATTTAAACATGGATAAACGTTCCATACTTCTCCACCTTATTTTCTAATTAAAGTAATGCATGCCACCAGCTTAACAAGCTAATAGAACTAATCAGTGTAAAACAAACACCATCCCTTCCATGCCCCTCCCCTCTCCACTAGCCAGTTCCTGCTTCACACAGGATGCTCTTAGCTGTATTTTCCTGGCATTTGCACAGTTTCATGTTTTGGGGAAGAAAAATGCATGTTTTCTGTCCTTGTATTCGGGAATCTTAGACATGATCTATGGACTAATAATACAAAAGATACGGTCATACCATCCATATATATTTTTGCCTTTTTAGAGCCTCCTGTTTTGGGGAGCATTTGCACATGTCCCTCCAAAGTCAGGAAACTGGGCATGCATTGGGGATTCTATTAACATCCCCACAGGACTGCAGGTGCCACAGCCTGGTTCTTTCTATTGGCTTCATTGCCGTCCTGGCAGCCTTGTGTTTTAGGTTAATTACGTTTGCCTTGAAGGCAGAGAAGTTGTTTGATGATCCTCTGGGGCCCCATTTCCACACACTACTTAGGTTTGAAAATTGCAAGAGTGGATTTAGTGAAATAATGATGGAGTGACTTACAGATTTTTAATGTCCTTTCAGGAAATACAAGGTGCTCTTAGTAACCACAGACCTGGCAGCCTACCCTGCATCTGAACTTTGTTTCCAAATAGAGTCTAGCTACATAGTAAATGTTAACAAATAGTAGTGTATCTTGATGGGTCCTTTATTAGTGTAAGAGAACCTCATTTGTATTGAGTGTACTTTTTTCTTTAGCATTAGGTTGGGTTATGTATGATGTACTTCTCTGTCTCATAGGGACTTGATCACTGAATATGAGTGATTAGGACATAATGCAGTGGGTGCAGCATGAGAATCAAAGTCAAGAGCCCTAGACTGAGTGGATTCCGAGCAGTGTAATCTTCACATATTACATCTTCTTTCAGAACCTTAGTTTGGGATCTGTAAATCAGGGCTACTAATCTGTGCCCTTGAACCTGTGTAATCATCAAGTAAGCTATCATATATGGTTATTTGTGTAGCTCACAGATTGCTAACAAAGGACCTCGAGTGCTTTTTATATATTCCCTTGCCATTCATTTATTCAACAAATCTTTCTACAGTTGTTTTCCAAAGTTAGATGGATACAAAATAGGAGTCTGGCAGGCAAGTGGCAAGTTGGTAGCCTGGAGCTAAGCCCCAGTGGAGCACAGAGTGCAGCCAGAGTCTTGGTCATTTCCCATGGATTGCTACAAGTTCTTGCACCATCTCACCCCTGGCAAGAGTTCCTGCCATCAGGCTTCCCACATGGAACCCAGTGCACAGATAAACATTGGATTAGTTTATTCAGTTTTTCACTTTATATTGTTGGTCTGCTTGTAGACTGAATCCTATACCACTCAATCTCAATCTCTCTCTCTCTCTCTCTCTTTCTCTCTCTCTCTCTCTCAGACACATACACCTGACAGTTTGAGAACTAAAAATGATTTTGCAATCCATTTGCCTCTGACTTTTAATCCTTATTGTTTCAATCCATTTCCTCTTTATTCCTCATTGCTTATCCATAGGTTTTCACTTTCTATATAATAGAATTGAGTGTTTTCTGGCTAATATTGTTGCATCTTTTAAAGCAGTCACATGAGGACTGGGGATATGAATCAGTGGCAAAGCACTTGTATACCATGTGCAAGGCCCTGGGTTCAATCAACAGCACAACAAAAATAAAACATTAGGATGTAAGAATAAAAGAAATGGAATGGTATATAGCTCAGTCATGTTTGTGCCTTTGTCTGCATGGATTTTGTTTGTTTGTTTACATTCTCAACCTTCTTACCTGCCTCTGTTCTCAGGAAGTGTGAAGTGCTTCTAAGGCCACCAATCACAGGATTGTCACCTCTTATCCCAATTTTATTTCTCCTGAATGAATGCATGATGTCTTTTGCAGGTGACAATAGAAAACCTAGGATATTGGGCACCATCTCTTTAAGGACACTGCTTCAGTCCTCTCAACAGCAGAAACTTTCAATAATGTGTACATGTTTTAAAGTGTGGAGCATTTGTGTGTCCATTATCTCATTCTCGTGCTCTTTAGACTGTTTTAGTTTCTAATAATACACAACACAGACCTTCTCCTTCTGGTGTGAAGTGGACAATGTGTGTGTGTGTGTGTGCTTTTTAAGTAAACTTTAAGACCAATTTGAGGTTCACAGTGAAACTCAGCAGAAAGTATGAGAGTTCCCTTCTATCATCTGCTCCTGCAAATACATAGCCCCACCACTGTCAATGTCCCCCACCAGAACTGCACATTAGTTGTAACTGATGAACTTACATTTTGTATTTGTCATCATCCAAAGACCTCTGTATACATTATTGCTCACTTTTTTT
>PVHX01016045.1:0-44527 GCA_004024805.1 Geosciurus inauris
CGCTTGTAATCCCAGCACTCAGGGAGGCTGAGACAGGAGAATCGCGAGTTCAAAGCCAGCCTCAGCAATGGCGAGGTGCTAAGCAACTCAGTGAGACCCTGTCTCTAAATAAAACACAAAATAGGGCTGGGGATGGGGCTTAGTGGTCGAGTGCCCCTGAGTTCAATCCCCAGTACCAAAAAAAAAAAAAAAAAAAAAAAAAAAAAAAATAATGCTGGCATCGAGGGTCACTTGGCCCCAGGTGCTCTCTCTGCTGCTGGCTCACTCAGGCTGTTGGGCAGGTGCAGAGCTGAAGTCCCCCTTTCCCCACTCGCTGTCCGCAGGAGAGTCTCAGGGCTGCTAAAGGCCACCCCATCTCCAAAGCCCCAGGGCAGAATTCTCGGACTGCCCCTGCTTCTGGGGCTCACACCCTGGGAGTGCTCCTGCCCCAGTAATCTCCCTTTTGCAGCATCACATACCTTGATGTCCCAGCAAAGTCTCCTTGGTGCAGGCTCCGCCCACGCTCAAGGCGGAGGGGTCACTGTCCCTAGGGCCGTCGCTAGGACCTGCCCCCACAGTCAGCACAGAGGTGTTGGAAGGAGCCTCAGAGGTAAGAGCCCAAACACAGCAGCCCAGCAGGGGAGCAGACATGGGCTGCAGGGCAGCCGTGCTGGGCTGTGGTGGAGGGCCAAGGCGTGGGGAGATGGCTTCCCCCAGGGTAGACGGGAGGGAGATGGCTGCCAGCAGGCAGGAGCCAGGCTGCTTTGTTGGCGTGGGAGTCACAGGCCAGCAAGGCCTGAGTGACTTAGTGTGGCTTTGCCAGGCAGAGGTGGCTGCGGTGTTGGCTGAGAGGAAGGACACCCACAGCCCCAGGCCACCTGTACCCAGGCCTGGGGAGAAAGCTGCCCCTGGAGCAGGGCTGGTTTTGGGTGCCAGGAATCAAGGGAGCACTAAACCAAAGCCAGCAAGAGCCAGGATGATGGCTAGGGGCTCAGAGCCACCCGAAGAGCCACAGAAGACCTGGTGTTGGTCACGCCCAGGGTGCAGCAGCGACCTGGTCCACACCACAAAGGAGCGATGGGACCGGGCAGAGGCCGTGGGCCACCTCGCTCGCAGGGGGGACTCCACGTAACTGAGCACGTCCCTCTTCTCATGCGAGGGCTGCACTGTGGCCTCCCTACAGGGAGGACAGGCGGGGAGTAGCTCAGAGCCCACATGCCCAGCAGCTGACAAAGGCCAGCGTGAGCAGGGTTCTGACGGGCTACACCTGACCGGACAGGACCAGGGGCTCCCCACTGTGGCCACTGCCCAGGCCAGCTGTGAGGAGCCAGCAGACACGGCCCAGGGGACCTCTACAAACTCCTGACCCACCCGCCCAGCATGGTCAAGGCCACAGACTCAGAAGCTTTTCAGGCTCAAGGAGCCCAAGGGACACAGTGACATGCAGTGTGGTGTCCTGGGATGGAAAAGGGACATCAGGCCAAAGTGGGGGAATGGGAGCAGGACACGGACGTCAGTTGATAGCACACCAACGTCGTTTCGTTGGTTATGTCGAATGCTCCACACTGACGGGGCTGAGGCAGGCTGCACTGGGGCATGAGGACTCTTGTTTTCTCTTGGAAACTTTGTGATGCATCTAAATCGACTCTAAAATAAACGTGCAGCAACGCCTTCACCACGCAGGCTGCGGTCATGCGGGAGGCAGTCAGAGGGCGTGGATCAGCAAAGTCCAAACTGCTACCCGACATGGTGGCCACGCCTGTCATCCCAGTCACTTGGGAGGCTGAAGCAGGAGGATCGCAAGTTCAAAGCCAGCCTTGGCAACTTAGTGAGGCCCTATCTCAAAAGTTTTAAAAAGGGCCTCCTGGTATCTGAGGCACAGATGTGTGTGGATTAAATACACCCCCTGGAAACACCCTGGGATGCCCTGGGCCTGGTGGGAACCTGTTTTCGAGGGTCAGCACAGGCGTTCCCTGCGGCAGGAGCTCTCCCCATGGAGTCACCTGAACTTACCAGCTGGTCCTGAGTCTTCAGGGCCTCTGCATGTTCTCTGGTTCCGTGACTGTGAGACCCAAAGCAGCCCTAAAACAGCCAAACGTCACGAGAGCCGGAGAACCCGCCCACGCAGATGCTGGCACCACACTGCCACTCTTCCTTGGATGGAACAGTCGCTGGCGGACAGGGCGGGAGGCTGCAGTTCTGCAGAGGGCCCTGGGGCTTCCCAGGGTAGTGCCCCCTGGGTCTCCAGGGAGCTGTTGTTATTTAGTTAATTTACTTATTTATCAGTGTTGGAAATGGACGCCCGCCAAGCCCCATCCCCTGCACTCTCTTCGGTCTTGTATTTGGAGACAAGGTCTCGCTAAGTTGCCCAGGCTGGCCTTGAACTTGCACCCTCCTGCCTTAGGCTCCTGAGGGCTGGGAATGACAGGTGTGGCCACGGCACTGGGCTCCTGTTGGAGAGCGCCCCCTGGTGGCTGCCCCCTTTTCCCAGCCCAGCAGCAGCGCAGGAGGCTGGGTTCCTCCAGGGCCCCTGGGCCCTTCCCTCCTCCCCCTCCCTCCTTCCCATCCACAGGCAGCCGTCCTGAGGGTATGGGGTGCTGTCTCACTGTGGTTCTGCTTGACTTTGGAGCACACAGAGCGCAGCCACAACGGTCCCCACGTCCTGTGCTGCTGTGACAGCCCTGGTGGCTTTGGATGCTTTTCGCACCATGGGTGGTGGCTGGTTTTGTGCTGTGTTGCCAGGGCTGAGTGCTGGGTGTTCCTGAATTCCTGCGGATGGAGAGCTTTGCTCTGGGGATGCGTTTTCTTGGAAATTGTTCAGTCCTTTGGAATCTCGCTTTGCCAGTCTGATGGGCGTGTCCAGAGCAGGGCTGCACCGGGCTCACTGCCCTGCACCACTGTGGGCCCTTCCCAAGCACCTGGCTGGAGACCTCTGGGTGTGCTGGTGGAAAGCTGGCTCTGTGCCGCCACTCACCCTTCCCAAAGGTCTTCCCCGACCCTGGGAGTGTCTGTGGACGCACTCATGGGCAGTCCTCTGAATCCCCCGGGGTCGCGGAGATCTCCAGGGCTCTCTCCTCTGATACTCTAGAAACACGAGCTGCCTTGGTCTCCCAGGCTCTGGGGTCCACTGGGACCTGTGTGTCTTCCCCTTTCCCATGCTACCACCTGGGATGTTCTCAGGACAGGGAGCTGGAACAAGTGTGAGGCTCCCTCTCTCCAGGGCCACTGTCCTGAAACGCCTGGTGTGCAGGGTCTTGGAAGCCACTGTTCTGCATCTCCTCTGGTTTTGTGCGTTCTCTGGTTACCTCAGGTAGGAGGTAAGTCCCTGACCCTCCGACTCAGCTAGAAGAGAAGTTTTCCTAGAGTCAAAGAAACATTCTGCGTTTGGTTTTGGGTGGTGGCTTTGTGGCGTGCAGCCATGGCAAAACACACTGCGTCCTTGTGACCCAGCAATTCCACTTCTGGTTGCACACTCAGGAGCCAAAGGCAGGCACTCAGGCGTGTGCACACACATGGCCACAGCAGCCAAACGAGGCGATGACCCGAGAGGGCCGGCAGAGGACCAAATGCGGTCCAGTGTTGTTCAGCTGGAAATGGAGGGGAGTTCAGGCACCGGCCAGAACCCACTCAGGACGAGCAGGCACAGGGTGAATGTCTTTGTGAGAACAACGGCTGATCTCTGCACTCAGTCGTGGGTCTCACCTCATTCTGGGCCTGTCTGTGGGTGTTCCTGGATAAGACCAACATTTGAATTGGTGGATAGTAAAGCTGATGACCCTCCCTCAGGTAGGCGGGCCTCGTCCAATCAGTGAAAGGCCGGCACAGAGCAGAAAGGCCCAGGGAGCAGAGCTGGGGGAGCTCAGCTTGCCTGGCACATGTGAGGCCCCAAGTTGGATCCTCGGTGCCACAAAAAGAGGAGGAGGAGGAGAGGAGGGAGAGAGGTAGGAGGAAGAGCAGCAGTTCTGCTGGCTGCCCAGGAGCTGGGACACCCACTGCCCTGTGGCTCCCGGGGGTCCCCAGCTGCTCACTCATCCTGCAGATCTTGAGACCTGTCACCTCTGTGGTCACAGGAGCCAGCTCCTTGAGAGAGTTCTACGTGTGTGTCCCCTGGGTTCTGTTCTCTGGAGAGCCCTGGCAATCTGTGAGGTCCCCAGGGTCATCATGCTCAGAGACCAAGTGGAAGGAGGACGCGGGGCAGGGATGGGGCAGGAGCTGCGTGGTGAGCGGGCTGAGTTTCAGTTCTGCACGAAGAGAGACTCCCGTGCGCGGATGGCGAGCCCCCGCGCAGCAGCGTCTGCGGGCCCTGAGCTGCACCGGCCTGATTGAGATGGTGCCTTTCATCATGCATCTTCCCACAGTCAGAGCACGAACGCCTCGTGGGACCCCACTCCTGGCTCAGGCAGGGCCAGGGGCATGGGCACAGGGCACCACAGCCACAGTCCAGGGACGGGGACGTCACTACCACCACAGTGGTGCTCGCCGGCCCATGCTGTGTGGAAACCCTGATGCCCCTGTGACTGTCCTGCCAGCAGCCACAGCCATGGGAGCTACTGACTCCTGGACATGGTGGCTACAGTGGAGCTGGGAGAGGGAGCACCTTCCTGGTGCCCAGAGGGCTCCAGTGGGAGCCGAGACGGGTGCTGAGCGCCAGGTCCCCACAGCCACCACAGCCCTGCTTGATGGGGACGGAAGCAGGACTCGAGCCTGCAGCTCGCGGCCAGTGTGCTGATAGCAGTGACCTGGACATCTCTGCAGCCAGGGCCAGGGGGCCACAGGAGTGGAGGCACCATGGGAGCTTCTGGGCTGGGCCTCTGGGTCTGTGTGACTGTGAACATTAACCCACATGTGCAGAGCTCACCGTGGTCCAAACAGATGATCCTGCAGTCCTGCAGAAAGGAGGGGAAGAAAGAGGCCTTGACCGGTGTGTGTGGTAGGAGGGCAGCCCTGGGGACAGGAGGACGTGGCAGGTGAGAGCCAGGGTGAGTGGCAGACCGGTCAGGCTGGGATAGCTGGGGGGGTTTTCCAGGCTGAAGGGCCTTTGAGAACCATGGAAGATTTGGTGTGTTTTTTTGTTTTGTTAGAAAAAAACAATTAAAAAAATGTTTTAAAGGAATGCATGTACAGCCTGTGGGGCCACACCTGTGGGGCCACACCTGCAATCCCAGGTACTCTGGAGGCTAAGGCGGGAGAATGGCAAGTTCTAGGCCAGCCTCTGCAACTTAGTGGGACCTGTCTCCAAATAAAAGGGCTGGGGTGTGGCTCAGTGGTACAGGTTTGCCTCGTGTGCCTGAGGCCCTGGGCTCCGTCCTGAAAAACAACAAAATAGGACGGTATATGCACGTGATTTCAAAACTTCTGCAAGAAGAAGAGCAAACAGCCGTCCCCGCTGTCTTGGAGAGTGACTGCCTGCAATCCTTTGAGCCATTTTAGCTGCTCTTCCCAGGACTTCCTCTTTTTTCCTGGATAATAAGCTCCTCATGCTGGTCCTTGGGACTTTCTGCTGACTTCCAACCCGAGCTCGGGGCTTCACTTTCCTGTCACACTTGTATCCCCTGGACCCCTGTGTACACGTCCTTCCCTCCTGACCCCCGCGCTCCCAATGCCCTCTGAGCCCTGTGATAAAACATTGCCCCAGAAAAATTGTTCACACTGAACCACTGACCACCCAACTCCTCACTCAGCTGCCCGACCCCCTTCACTGTGGCCATGAACAGAACTCCTGCCTCCTGAGGCTCTCTGTGCCCTGTCTCCTCTGGACTGGCCACTCTTTGGGCCCGTGCCTCCACTGTGACTGTCCTCCACCATCATGGGGACGCACTTATGATTTCCACCTTGTAATCCCAGAGATTCAGAGTCCATTTCTTCCCAGAAGAGCCTGGGGATCCACTGCTGTGAGGCTTCTCCCCAAGTGGCAAAGCCAGGGAATCAGGAGCATCACCCTGAAGCGTCCTGGTTGCCTCTGGGAGCCCAGAAAAGCACAGCATCAAGCACCCCTCCTGCCCGCTGTCCCTGCGGTGTGCCCCACATCCAGGCAGGGCGGGGGCATGATCCACGTGCAGTGTGAAGCAGATACGGGTCGTGTCACCAACCAAGTGGACAGACACAAGGAGCGGCCAGGGCCAGCGCCTCCAAGGCTTGCTTCTGGGCGGACCCGGTCCAGTGAGCTCCCGAAGTGCCGCAATTCCGCACAGGCCCGCGGGCCACTTGCGGGCATGGGACCTCACCCGCGGCAGGGCCTGGCAGGGGTGCCGGGGTGGAGCTCCAGGCAGCTGCCTAGGGAGCGCCCCTTGGGGCGGCTGCCACCGAGTGCAGGGTCGCACCTCATGATGGAGCGAGGCCCGGGGATGCGCACCGAAGCGCCTCAGGGAGGACATGCCGCCCAGTGCCAGGGCACAGCGCTGCTCGGCCGTCAGGTGCCGCAGAGCGCGGTCCAGGACGGGCCGCGCAGGGTCCCCCGCAGCCCCGTCCCGCCCACGTGGGGAAACACCGCCGCCCCGTGGGAAGTGGGTGAACTACACCGGCAGTCCCTGCTGCTCACCGCTGGGGAGGCCCAGGGCCCAGCTCAGGTCCCAGGGGTCTCAGGGTTCTCGGACCAGGGCGCTCCCTGGCCCCACTCCCCCTGGCCTGGTGACCTATGTGCTTACCCCTGTGCAGGTCAGCCTTGATGCCCCCTGAGTGCTAGTCCCTGCGTCTGGGCACTGTGGGCCAAGTCCCCTGGCCCAGTGAGCCCAGAATGGAGGGGGAGCTGGGTGTCAGGGGAGGCCCAGCCATTTTCTAGGGTGCTGGCAGGCCTCAGAGTGCAGAACTGGGGCCAGGCCACGGCAGTCAGCAGGGAGCAACTGAGCCCAGGGCCAGGGCTCTGCTAGAGGGTCAGGGATCCCCAGCACAACCCAGGGCTTCCTGGGCAGCCCCAGGGGGTGAGATCAGCCGAGGAAGGCAGGCCTTTGGATTTCCTCTGTCCAGTCAAATGAGCAGCAGCAGGGCTCTGGTCAGGCCAGGCCAGGACCTGAGTGTGGACGTGCTCTGGATGTGAACGTGGCCTCTCAGGCCATGTCCCTCCCTCCAGTTCCCAGTTCCCAGGCCATGTCAGAGGGCCAGGCAAACTGGCTCAGCCATAACCTGGTTCCATCTGATGCATGGAAACTGAGGCAAGGCTGGGCCCAGCATTGATAATGGGCCTGGTCCACCATGCAAGAGTGCATGGGCACCACAGGCCCACAGAGGATGGCCTGGCCAGCCACCACACGCAGCAGGAGTCTGGATCCAGCCTCAGCCGGGCCTGGGTGTCACAAGCCCTAGCCAGGCCAGTGGTGGACCCTCACAGGCAGATGACGCGTCCAGCACTTTGCCCATAGGATGGCAGGGCTCAGCCACTCTCAGGCAGGACAAGGAGGTCACATCCTACAACCAAACCAGGGTCCAAACGAGGGACTGGCTTCCGGTGTTCCCTGGGGTGTGAACAGAGTGTCTGGCAGAGTGTCTTGTCCCCTTGTGCCCAACCACCTCCAAGGATGAAGCCATGAGATGGAAGGTCATGAAATCAGAGGGTCTCTTCCAGGGCCCCTCTTGCTCTTGGGCAGAAGTGTGGGGACTCTGAGTGTCTGGCACCCTCTTGAGGCAGGTGTCATGAGGGCTGAGGGGACTTTACTCCCTCCTAGCTCCAGATTAAGTGTACTGGGGGGTCCCTCCCCCAACCCTGACCAGCCTGGAGGGCGGGATATCCCCCCACGGGGAGGGAGTCCTTTGTGCCTGGGGTGTGAACTGAGGGGCACTGGAAATGCCTCTTGCAGCTCAGTCCAGGGGACCTCCCCACAGCCCCATCAGGGAGAGTCCTGCGTCCTCTCCACTGCCACCCAGTGACCTTCAGATTGACCCTGGGAGTGGGGAGTGAGGATGGTGTCCTGAAGCCTCACCCTGTCCCATGAGGCCCCTCGTCCACCAGAAGGCAGCTGGGACCTCAGTCCCCACGGCATCTCTAAGGAACTGCAGGGGAGCCTGGGATTTTCAGTGGGTGGTGGGAGTGCTCTAGGAACTGTCCTGGTCCTCCCCTGGTTGGGGCTGACCTTGAGGGGTCAGGGCTGCTCTGGACCTCAGTTTTCTCATCTGAAGAGTGGGAGAATACTGGCAGGATCAATGCTGTGTTCAGATGGCGTCCCGAAGGCCAGGCGTCCCGAAGGCCAGGCAGCCCCTAGGCTCCCTGGCCTCCCCTCCCAACTGGTCGAAGTGTCTCCCCTCCCAACTGGTTGGCCTCCTTGTCCCTAGCACTCACCGTTGGGGCGGGGGCGCTGGCAGGAAGGCAGGCTAGAGGAGCACTTCCGAGCCAGCTGGGGTGCCGCGGGTGCAGGCCCTGATAAGGCGCACATGGCCAGCTGCACGTCCGCCTTTTGTCTCAGCTCCGGCCAGCCTTTCCTGCAGGGGCTGGCCAGGGCGGGAAGACTGTGGCCTGAATCCTCCTCCTCTCTGCCTCTCTCTGTCCCTGGCTCCAAAGCCCCTGGGGTACAGGCCTGGGGGAGTTTGAGGCCCCTCTGCAGTGACTGCTGGGACTGGCAAACACCTGGACACAGGGGCTCCCAGTCTGAGGCCAAGACCTGGAGAGTCCACTCTGTGGAGGCTGCTGAGACCAACACTAAACACCAGAGAACCTGAGCAGAGGCTCTGCCCCTCGCCCTTCCAGCCCAGGGAGGGTCCCCACCCTCCTGTTGCCAGCACACTTGGGGCTCTCCCTTAGGTGCTGGATGCTACTCTCTGTCCATCTTGAGGTCCCAGGGAGGCATGGGGCCTGGCTCAGCCTGTGTGTCCCCACAGGAGCCCTCCCAGGGCTCCTTGTGTCTGTCATCCGTCTTAAGATGGCCCACCTAGCCCAATGTCCCTGAGAGGACTGTTATCTCTGCCCGTAGCCCACAGTGTCCATGCAGTGACCTCACAGGGGCTTTACAGGAATGACCTCACAGCAGGTCCCTGTGCTGGGCCAAGGAAGGACTCCATCGGAGGGAATCTTCTCCTACCTGCTGAGCCCCAGGGGCTACCCTTGGCTGAGGTCAGGCAGCTCCTTGAACTCTGTCTCTGGAGTCCAAGGGTGCAGGACAGAAGACTCTCCCTCCTTGCACTGGGGCCCCTCACTCAACCCACCACGGGTCCCCAGGGATGGAGGCAGAGAGCACCCTGGCCCGGCCACACCTGCCCACCCCTCTCCTCTGTCGTCATTCTCGGTTTTATGTCACTCCCATGACAACTATCTGTTCAAAGTTCACGATTCAGCGGGCTTGGGTAGGCACGCTACTGATTCTTTCAAATCGCAGTGAGACGTACGTAACCAGTTCTATTTAGCTTCTTTCAGACAGCATGAGTTCAGGAACAATGCAGAGCACATGTTCCAGCATCTTCTGTGACCATGGAGATGGCCTGGGCTGCAGCGGGGCCGTCGTTCAGGGCATTGACGCTTGCAGGGACATGCTGGCAGACCCCGCTCCCAGCCCCAGCCTGCTGAGGAGCAGGTCCTCACACCACCGCCCAGGGCTGCGGGAAGTCACCTGCACCGGGGACAACCACAGAGCACCCCTCAGCTCAGAAGTGGTTTACACATAGGAGAATTAGACGCTCGAGAGCAAAGAAAGTGTCCACAAAAAAAGTCCCCAGTGTGTCCATAACTGCTCTGAAAATTAGGAAAACAGCAAATTCTCTGAGGTGCAGTTCCGTGGGCCCAACTGCAGCATCCGAGAGGACCTGGGGCCCCGCCAGGCAGGGGCTCAGAGCCCAGGGCCCGGCGCTGCCCTCCACGGTCTCCCCTGCCGTCTTCAGGCCTGAGCCATACCTTCTGTATCTTTTCTTTCCCCAGCACCTTGAATTTTTTTGTTTTAAGTGACAAAAATCGTATATATGCATGTCATAAATGATGTTTTAATCTGTACGCGCCACGGATATATAAGGTGATGTGCCTGATCCAGCGAGTCACCCAGCGAGTCACCTTATACGTCACCTCACTTACTGTCATTTTTCTCGGGTGAGAGCACTTAAATCCATTCCCTTAGGGCTTGGGGGTAGCTCCCCGGAAGGTCCCCAAGACCCTGGGTTGGAACCTCAGCACAGCAAAAATTAAAGATTCCACTCTTGGAGTTCAAGGTTACAGGACCATGTAGCTACCAGAGTCCCCACGTCGCTCCATCGATTTCATGGAGGTGTTCCTCGGGTCTAGCTGAAAGTTGTGTGCTTCGAGCAATGTGTGCAACCCCACACCCCTCCCCGCTCCGCGGCCTCCCATCTCCCTGCTCCGTGAGCTGGACTCCAGAGCTGGCCAGGAGTGAGGCCTGCACCTGACCTCTCCATGCCCAGCTCGCTTCATGTAATGTCCTGCAGGTTCAGCCGAGTCACCAGGAAGCCCTTTTTTACATAGCACCCCATTCTGTTCCTTCCTTTCTAAGTCTGCTCTGCTGTGTGTGCCCTGGTCTGTGGTGGGGCCCTGAGCTGGAGCCAGGTCGGGGCAGTGGAAAGGAGTGAGCAAACAGGCAGAGCTGGCTCTCTAAGGCGTGGTCCTGAGCAGGCACTGGCTGGGCAGCTCCAGGGACTTACAGGTTCAGTGAGCCGCCGGTATGAGATGGCCACTGGGGCTGGGTGGGGCATGGGGTGCTTCCAGGGCATGGAAATGGCCTCCCAGTCCCTCTGGGGGTTCCTCGGTGCCCCTTTGCTGATGCCCTAAGTGCATTGGAGGACTCAGCGCCAGGAAACTCTGCCTGGCCCTGCGAGGTGGAGATGGCTCAGCTCGCATCCGTGCAAACCTGCGGGGCACTGTGCACATGGGGCGGCGATGGGGTGTCCGTGTGGGCTCATTGCTGGTGGAAATGGACGGCTCTCCTGGGGATGCTGACCCGAGGAGGCTGTGTGTGAGGGGCCCAGGCGCCTGGGAAATCCTGCACCTTTCCTGTTTGGCTGTGAACCTAAAACTGCTCTAAAAATAGACTCTTAAGAATGCGTATGTCAGGGGCTGGGATTGCTCAGTGGTAGAGTTCTTGCCTCACATGTGTGAGGCACTGGGTTCGATCCTCAGCACCACATAAAAATAAATAAAATAAAGATATTGTGTCCATCTACAACCAAAAAATATTTTAAAAAAAAATGCGTATGTCAGCCGGGCACAGTGGCTCAGGAGGCTGAGGCAAGAGGATCCCAAGTTCAAAGCCAGCCTCGGCAAGAGCAAGGCGCTAAGCAACTCAGTGAGACCCTGTCTCTACATAAACTACAAAATAGGGCTGGGGAGGTGGCTCAGCAGTCAAGTGCCCCTGGGTTCAATCCCTGGTACCAAAAAAGAAAAAAATATATGTCTGTCTCAATTTTACCTCACCTGATCTAAGTGACATCCAACATGGAGGCCTGGCCTGGGCAGTGTGGGGCTGGGACTAGTTAGATGGCCCCTCTGCCAAGGGGTCACAGGACACCTTCCCTAGGATGGTTGTAGGTGCGTGAGGCCCCACAGAAGCTGGGTTGCTGAGGGTTTCTCTTTCATGCTTTTGTGCCTCAAAGCCAACTGGCTCTTCTGAAGAGCACGTCTCATTCCGTAGCTGAATCTCAAACACAAAATTAATTCTTATTTTGGAATCATGAAATAAATATCAACAAATAAACTATCTGCAGACCTGGAGTAGCCTTCCTGCCCCACCCCAGAAGTCCCTCAGCCTGGTGCTGGCTTCTGGTGGTGACAGCTCTGTCCCTGGAAGTGTTCACTGCCACCCCTTCCACCCTGTAGCCTGGCTGTGAAATGGGATCAGCCCTCCCTGCCGGTGTGCTGTGCTGGAACCTGTTCTCAGGGAAAGATCCTGGGAGCAGAAGTCACTCCAGACCGCAGGGCAGCAGATGGGGTGGGGACCGGGTGCCCTGCAGGCCCCCCACCAGTGGCAACAGTTGCCATCATGTCACCATCGACCATAGTTCCTGAGCCCTCCTACTCTGCCCTTCAACCCTGGTGGAGGGGACAGAGGCAGGGGTTCCTCTCTGAGCCCAGGGCCTGAGGCCACCTGTGGCCAACTTCCTGAACTCTCTGCCTGCCGAGGGGCAGTGTCCACACATGGCCTAGGGGCAGCAACAGCAGGTTTCTGTGAGGCCCCTGCGGGAGGGCCTGGCTCACCCCCCAGCCCCCGCTCCCCCTGGCCCCCTGGCCGGCCTGCAGTGTGAGCCCGGGCTTCCGGCCATTGTCCAGAGCAGGGCTTGACTGGAGAAGCAGTGGTCCCAGCGGCCTGAGCGTGGGGTTGGGGAGCTGGGCATCCGGGCTGAGTTCAACGGGTTTCCCAAGGGTCCACGTGGCGGCAGAGGTGCTGAAACCCACTCGACATGCTCTCTACTGGGCAGAGGCCTGGAGAGTGCCCCGCCCCCACCTGGGGGAAAGCCCAGGGCCACCTCCACACAGTCACCCCAGGGGACAATGGGAAAGAACAGGGCAAGACCCAGTGTGCTGCGGGTAGAGGGGACAGGGAGCCAGGCCTGGAGTTCCCAGCCACGGGAGCCACAGGTGGGAGAAGACAGGGCAGGTGGCCATGCCAGTCTCAGAGTGACCTGCATGCTGCTCTGGCCCTGCCTCCTGCTGCTGTGGAACCTGGGCAAGCCTCGCCCTCTCTGGGCCCCGCCCCTCCTGGGAGCATGCGGGGGTGTTGGACGCACTTGGAAAGGTCTTGGCACACCTTAGGATCCAGGGTAGATGGGGTTTGGTTGAGACCATCTGGGAGCTCGGGCCCTAGGGAAACCCCACAAACCAGAGCTGGCAAGTTCCCGGCACTGCTCCTGCCCCGCTGGTGGGTGGTGCCTGCCTTCCTGGCCCCGGTTCCCGCATCCCAGATCTGGAGCCAGGGCAAGGGGAGCAGGCCTGATGGGGGCTGCAGATGCTTCCCAGGCGCTGAGGCGGAACAGCCAGACATTCCAATGGGCAGCCTGAGAGCACACCAGGGGTCACCTCCTGGGGGGTCCGACCAGGTCAGCAGGCCCAGGGCAGGCCCCCACTGGGATCTGACCCGGCGGAGTCTGCAGAAAGGAAGTCTTATCTTCTCTGGCCCCTTGGACATTTGGAGGGAAGTGAGTCACTGGCCCCACAGCCGCAGGAGCCTGTGCCCTGCTTCTGGCCCAAGGGTGCCTGGAGGAGAGGAGGGAACCCACTGAGCCTCTCAGGAGAGGAGGGCTGGGGCCTCCTGCCCACTTGGGCTCATCTTGCAGGACTCCTTCCCACTGGGCGGGCTGGGAGCGCTGCTTTCCTTGCTCCATCAGCAGCTTCCCACCCAGGAGGACAGGCAGCCGCTGCCCAGGCCGCTTGGCTTCTCCCGGCTGGAGCCTCAGGCCAGCTCCTCCCCTCCATGTCCCTGTCCTCAGCTGCAGATGGACACACTGTGGGGCGTGGCTCAGAGCCTCATGGGGTTAGGGTTAGGCTTAGAGTCAGCTCTGTGCCTGGCCCAGGGGAGGCCCCAGACGGTGGCTCCTGCAAATTCCCCATGCCACCCTCCTGGGCACATCCTGGCAGGATCTGGGAACACCTCTGCCCTGTCCCCACTACCTCCTCTAGCTTCCCTGGGGCTTTCCAGAGTTTGTGGGTCAAAAACCACAGGCTAGGAAGGCACAGGAGGGCAGCCGCTGACCCCATGATACTGCAAACCCCTGGCCCAGGGGCCCACGGGAGAGAAAGGAACCAACGGCCCCAGCAAACCACGGATGCACGTTCCCAGCAGCGAGTCCAAAATAGCCACAGGCAGGGACAGGGCAAAGGCCCACCATGGACAGGGCACGCTCCGCGTGTCCATTCACCCTGGACAGTCTCGACACGGAGGAAAAGGCCCTCAGCCATGGTCCAACTTGGAGGGATCTGGAGACAATCAGTGAAAGAAGCCAGTGACCAAAGACCTCACTCCACCCGCTCCACGCACTGGACATGTCCAGAGGGCGACTGAGAGGTGGTAGGTGAGCGGGCACCTGGGCCAGAGGGCCATGGCTCGTCAGCCCCGAGCTGCCCTTGGGGTGGGGACACAAGTGGACTATGACTGTTCCCAAGTACACAGAATTGCATGCATAAGTGGGCAGGCTGAACTGCACCTCAGGAGAGCTCAGGCAGACGTTGGAGGCTGAGGCGCCCATGAGACCGGAGCCCACGGGAGCCCGGGCCATGCAGTGGCCTTGCAGTGTTGAGGGACCTGGGGCTGGCACTCTCTAGCACCCTTAGCACCCGCCTCCCGACCCCCTCCTGTCCCAGAAGATCCAGGGGCAGGTGGTGGAGGGGGCTGAAGGCCAGCAACCCTCAGCCTCCAATCTCAGCTCCCGACAGGATGGCCATGGGGTGCTGTCTCCAAATCCCAGTTGCCCAGGCCAGCTTCTTGCCATCAGGACTTCAGTTTTCATGGGTGAAAGAGGGCAGTTAGGTGGTTGCTGAGACCCCGGGAGCCTGACTTCCCAGTCTGAGATCAGCCTCCCCCTCCCCCACTAAAGGAGCCTTTGAGTTTTTCATCAGCAAAAGGAGCCAGGCTAAATTTATGTCTCCGCCAGGGCACAGGGGGAGAGGCCAGCTTCCTGCAGCGGGGGCTTGACGCAGTTGCCCTTCCCTTCTGGAGGGACTTCCATTGTTTTCTGGGGCCGGTTCCCCATCTCCCTGCACACGCACTTCCTGTTTCCTGGCTAAGAGGAAACAGAGATTTCTGGCCCCACCAGGCCTGTTTTCCCTTCCTCTCTTTACATTTTTTAAGGATATTAAAAAATAAGAATAATGAGCAACTGTGAGGCTGGACCACAGAGGCAAGGGGAGCTGCGGAGCCACCCACCTGGGCTCTGAACTCAGGGCCTCGGGCCCCAGCGACAATCTGAGGCAAGCTCTGCTTTCTCCTCTGTGCCCCTGTAAAGGCCTGGGCCCAACTGCCCACACCATGACTGGCAGCTGGGAGACCACACCCAGGGCTCCAGAGACCCTCCACGCCCCTATATGCCATATGGGGAAACTGAGGCAGAGAAGCCTCCAGGGCCCCTAATGTCCCTGACCTCACTGAGCCCCATCACGGCCCTGTGAGAGGGACTGACTGGCTGAGGTGACTTGGGACTCCTCTCCTCTCCAGAGCCCCTTCCTCCACTGACTGCTGGGTCCAGTGGGCAGTCACCAGGGAGACAGAAGCCCCTGCTCCTGTGCCTGCAGAGGCTGACAGGTCTGTGGACTTGCGCAGTCTGTGCCCTGAGGCCGCGTCCTCTGTAGAGGGGTCAGTTTGTGTGTCCTCTGGCAAGGCAGGTGCAGTGGCCCGTGGGAGAGCAGCGCAGCACTCGGCGGCCTGAGCTCTTCCTCTCTACCTCCCCAAAGGCTTTGGGGTGCTTGGCTCCCAGTTCCCCTGCCAAGCACGGTGGGAGGGACAGGAGTGCTCCAAGGGGGGCTGGGCTGCTGCCCAGCGCCCACCTCCCCCAGCCTGCCCAGTGCGGTTCTCAGGGAC
Organism: Geosciurus inauris; assembly: GCA_004024805.1. Lineage (NCBI taxonomy): Eukaryota > Metazoa > Chordata > Mammalia > Rodentia > Sciuridae > Geosciurus > Geosciurus inauris. Next base: position 15,408 of record PVHX01016045.1, read on the forward strand.
TTCCCTTTCCGCTTTGAGATAAAGTGTTTTTTCCCCTCGCCCCCAACAGCTGCCCCGTCCATCGGCTTACTGAGTGCTGCCTCTGTCCAGGGTGCCAGGCTGGAGGGTGTCCTGGGGCCCAGCAAACGCCCTTCCTGCCCCCATGGGAAGCTCCATGAGGGTGGGAGCTGGCCTCCATGGCTGGAGAGGCTGGCACTGGGATGAGCCAAGGCAGGGCTGAGGACCCTGGGGTGACCCCAGGCTCTGGCAGCAGCACCGGTTGGGGGCTCGGCTCTGTCCAAGCTCACCCAGTGTTTCCAGGAGGGACCTGACGCCCACCCGGGGACCCAGGTTCATAGCCAGTGTGGCCCTTCCCATTCCTCCACCCGACTCCCTTGGGCCCACCATGGGCACATGCCTCAGCAGACACTCTCCTGCTGGCGAGCAGTGACTCCCAGCCCCTGAGCTCTCACCCCCCGCGTCTCCTATGAGGGGGCCTTTTCCCAGGGGAGAGTTCTGTGGTCACCTCAGGACATTGCCAGAAGAACCATGCCACAACTGATGTCTGGGCACAGCTGAAATAAAGATGGACAGCAGCAAGTGCCCATGAGCTGCGGGCCTAGCAGGCCTGCGCTATGGTGGTCGTGGCCCTGAAAACATCAGGCGGTCGCTGGCTTCCTGCCTCTCCTGGGGCCAGCGACACCCCAGAAACAGCCCAGTGTGTGCCCCGAGAGGATGTGTCTATGTGCGCCTGGGAGGAGCCTCCCGGCACCAGCAGCCTGTTCCCCCAGTGGGCTGAGGGTGACAAGCAGTAGCCACAATGACCGAAGCAGCCCGGGAGCATCTCATGGCCTGCCATTAGGAGAGCGCCTGGGGCGCAGCAGGGAGCCCTCCGAGGAGGCCGCCATCTGGGGTCCCGTTCTGGAGCTTTTAGCAGAATGGAGCATGGCAGGCAGGGGCACCAGCGAGGGCAAGGAGGGTGGTAGTGCCATCCAGGCAGGAAATGTGGTGGCTTGCAGGGTGGGGATGGTGGCAGGGGGACAGCTGCTGACACATCTGGAGGCTGAGCCCACGAGGAGGCCAACATCTGGGCCTCTGAGCTGAGCTCCGAGTGGGCGGGCGGCAGGAAGGTGGGCGTGGGGTATGGAGGTGCCCACGAGGGAGACTGGGAGCAGCAAGGGGAGGGGAGGTCTGCCCGTGCTTGGGCTCGGGGCCCAGGTCCAAGCTCCACCCCTCTCCTGACCTCGGACCAGCACCTGCCCGCGGGCCTCTGGGGCATGTCCGCATGGGATCCTCGAGCCCAGGGGTGTCACGTGAGGGCCCACACACACGGGGCTTCTAAGACACACGGGCCTGAAGCAGGATGGGGGCGGGAGGGAGAGCTGTGGGCCCCACCTCCCTCCTGCCTGAACCCTTCACTCCCTCTGGGACTGGCCCGACCTGGAGGGGTCAGCTCATGGGGCCCATGGTGACCCCTGCCTAGCCACCTCCCTTCCAGCCCTCACTGGGGCCCGGTCCCTGGGCCAGATGCAGCCTCTGATGGAAGGCTTGCCACATCTGGCATGACACTGGGCGGCCGTGGCTGACAGAGCCATCCTGTCCCCGAGGCCAACTGCTGCTCCAGGGGACAAACAGGAAGCCCCATCTCTCCACGGCACTCACTCCGCTCTCTCTCCCTGAGGCCCAGCTCACACATCCGCACCCACCGCCCCGGCCTTGCACCACCTGGGATGCCCACACTGGCTTCTGCCAGGGGCTTGAGCCGCCCTCTCCTGGCGCTGTGGAGGCCAGAAGCTCAGCAGTGAGGGACCCACAGAGGCCGTGGGGCTCTGGCCACCCTGCCCCTCCTCCCTCTGGCCTGCACTCTGTGGGAAGCGAGGCTGCGTCCCCTCCACCAGCAACCCCAGCACACTGACAGGTAGGCTGGAGGCAGCCGTGACTACCTAGTCCAATGCGGGGCAGATGGGAAGTCTGAGGCCCAGTGTGGGAACCAAAGCCCCTGCTGCCCGGCCACAGCCTGCCCCTGCCTTGTACACCACCCTGAGCAGGTGAGGCCCCAGCCCAGGGCTCTCAGGGCCTGGACGGGAGCAGGCCCACAAGAGCCCCGCCCTGGGGGGCTGCAGGGAGGCTGAGGCCAGGCGGAGCGCTCTGCCTGCAGTGCAGGGAGCGCAGGGAGCTCAGGCCTGGGTGGGGGCCGCACTGACTTCTTCCGAAGCATTCAGTGACCCCAAGCAGGCACCACCAGAGCGCAGAGGAGAGGTGTCTAGCAGGAGCGGGCACCTGCAGGGAAGGGGCAGTGGGAAGAGCCAGCCTGTCCTGAGTCCCTCCCCTGACACACCCCGTGTCCGAGTGAGACCCCAGCTCCCTCCTTGAGGTCCCCTGAGGGCTGTACCAAGGCCCCTTCCTTTGGGTGGGTCCTGGTCTTGGCTGGGAGGGGCCGGGAGGAGGCAGAGCTTGTCAGGGAAGGGGCAGATAGGCAGGTGGCAGACCGGGCAAGACCCACCCTTGCTGGCACCCGGAGCCCAGCACCAGGTATCCAGACATGGGGGGACCCAGGCTAGAACCCTCCCTCCTGCCTGCAAGTCCACCACTCAGCCACCAACAGGGTCCCCTCAGGCGGAGTGCCAGGGGAGGGGTGGCCTACCAACCCTCCAGTGCTGCCAAGAGCTTCCAGCCCCGGCCACCCCAGGCAAGGTCTAGTGCCCAGACTGCCCACGCCGGGGGCAGGAGGAACAGGTTCCTGAGAGGGAGGAGTGGCGGCTCCTAAGCTAAGCCCAGAGTGAGCCCTGCCATCCCCCACTGCTCACCTGGGCCAGATCTCCACCATCTCTGAGCCTCAGTTTCCCCTTCTGTATACAAAAGGGCCTGGGTCCAGCCAGCCTGGAAAATGCTGGTTCTGCCCCTGGGGGTCAGAGCAAATCCCTGGGTGTGGAAGACAGGGGCAGAGAGTCACCTCCAGGCTGGGGCATCGGCCTCACAGGCCCTATGGCAGGACATCCTGGCCCTGGTAGGAGGCTGGGGGCTAAAAAGGCAGGGGTGCTGCAGTGTGGCCAGTGGACCAAGGACCAGACCCCAGGTAGGCTAGGGTGCGGGGCATGGGGTTGGGGGGCTCTGCCTGTCCACTCCCACTTTGGGGCAGGGGGACATCTCCTGAAAGAAGCCCCCAGACTCCTCCCACTCAGACCAACAACACCCATGTGCCAGGAGCTTCCTTCCCCCATCACCACCTGATGGCCAGCACCTCTCCTGTCCCCATGGAACAGATGAGGAAACAGGTCTGGCAGAGATGGGCACCACTTGTGGCAAGGGCTGGGCTCAGGCCTGGCCTCCAGACAGAAGCTCCTGTTCCCTGACAGCCTGGTGCCTGTGGTGTCACGGGGGTGGGGAGGGCCAACCCTTCTGATGTCCAGTGGCCCAGCAGGGCATCTGCCAAGTTCGTCCCACCTCCCTCTTGGCCTAAACTATCCATCTGGGTGGGGCAGAGAGAGCTGGGAGAAGGGGGACTCCCAGAGCCGGAGAAACAAGGGCGTCCCAGGCCTCAGACAGGCAAGGGCTGACCCCAAAGCAGGCTCCTGCTCCTGGGCACCCCCAGCCCACTGTCATCTGGGGTGTGACCTCGGGGCTGTCTGACCCTCTGTACAGTGTGCATCCCACCCCATCCACCGTTAGGGTCTGTGTGCCCAGCCTGGACTCCCAATGCTGAGCCTGAGACCGAGGGGTGGGACCTCAGGGAACCTGAGGAGACCCCACTTTGGCCACCAAAGCTTTCTGCATCCCTTCTAGCCTGCCGGAGGCCAAGGAAGTGGGGACAAGGGGCTGAGAGCATTCTTGGCCCCCCAGGTCCTGGGTACCCTCCACCTAGAGCACCCCTGTGAAGTGGGCTGGGGCTTTGGGCCCCCTTGCCCATATCCAGGGCAGGCCTTACTGCCTGCGGCCAACTCTTTCTGATGGGAAAGAGCTAAGATTCCTGGAGAAAGCTGCAGTCTCCCAGTTCACATCTGTCCCTTCCATCATCCCTCACCATGGCCACCCCTGGGCTGAGGATACACAGGATAAGCTGTCCTTCCAGCCTGTCCTTCCACCCCAGCTCCTTCCAGTGGGGTCGGGCACGCAACACCTGACTCATTGGCCAAGTCTCCAGCATGGCTGGCCGCCCCCTTGTGCTGGACCCCTCCAGGTTCCCACACTGTGTCACCTGGGGGTGGCTCAAAGATGCAGAAAGTCCCTTTGTCTGCCACATGGATGGGCCTGGGAGGAGCCCTGGCTCCATCTCATCTGTCCCACAGTCCTGAGGGTCACCAGCCAGGCTGCAGCCGAGCCGAAGCCCATTCTCTGCTTCAGGGAGAAGCCAAGAAGTCCCAGGAGACAGCTCCCCCTCCCTGGCAGCCCGCTGGCCCCTCTCTCAACAGCCCCCACTGCCCGCCAGCCTCCTGTTTGTTCGCTGACAGATCCCCGTTATCAGAGGAGAACACACACAGGAAGTCCGGTCGGGAAGGGCCCATCCCAATCCCGATTTACGCGGGACCCAGCATAAAAAGCCGCCCTTCCTCACCCGGGAGGAGCCTCCATGCCCCAGCCGGCCACTCCACAGGCCGAGATGGGGGCTGCAGCAGACAGAACAGGCGACCGGCCTCAGGAGGTGCCTTGGGGTGTCTGGGCCCAACACCCCCACAAGGGGCAGGAACCATGCCTGGCCCAAGTGGGCAGCGGTGGTGGCTGTGGCCAAGCCTGGGCGGCATCAGGTATGGCAGGGTGACCCTGCAGGGGCAGGGAGCAGGCAGAGAGGACCCTCAGTGCCCCATCTCGGGATAAGGTGGCTGCAGCCCCTCCTGGCTGGGCTGAGCCTGCCAGCTCTGGATGCTATCCCAGCTGCCATCCCACTTGCCCTTCTGGCTGCTGCTATCCCTGCTAAGGCCCTTGGCCAAGCATCCACTAGTGGATGGCCCAGACTGGACTGTAATCCCTCACCCCTGGCTACACAGTGGCTGTGTTCCCCTACAGGGGAGGCTGAGCACAGCCTGGCTCGCAGCCCCACACTCTGGCCCCTCTGCTTCACCAGAGGAACCTTGGGGTCCACAGCAAGTCTCAGCTGGGCTGGGCCCCTGGAAAGGGGCTTGGTGCCCTTCACTACACCTCTGCTGCGACCCAGGTATGCTGGGACTGGGGTCTTCTCAGCTTGCTCCCAGTGGACAGCACTAAAGGGAAATCAGAGACAGATGTTGGCCTGGGTTTAGCTCCAGGGGAGGAACCCCAAAGCCAACCTGCAGCCCAGATGAGCCGTGCGTCCTAGGGGCACAGCACGGGGGGCAGGGAGCAGCCCCCTCTCTTGATGAGCTGGCTTTGGGGGATCAATCTCAGGGACAACTTGGAGGAGCACAATGTGGACACATGGTGACCCTATTGGTCTATCCTGTCCCTCAAGGAAGCCTCCTGTTCTCCTCCCCAGCCACTAAGTCGGGTAGTGAAAGCCTCCAATCCCCCAAAGCGGCACTGGGTCTTTGGGTCCCCACCCATCTTTAGCGCCCTGCCAAAAGGCCTGTCAGAGAAGACTCACTGTTCAGGTGGGGAGCAGGTGAGGCCTCGGCCCCGGTTAGGGCAGGGGGACCAGTGCAAGCGCCTCTGAGCTGCCCTTTCCACCACAGCTTCTCTGCCTGGGGGCAGAAGGGGTGGACTGCTGGCCAAGGGCCAAGTGGCCACAGCTTCAGGGATGAGGATGAGACAGGGGACAGGGCAGGGCACTCTCCTGCCCAGAGCCTCCAAGCCCTGCTCCATGCTCAGGATTGGGCAAGAGCTGCCCTCTTGGATTTAGGGGAACAGGAAACTCAGGAGCCTCCATTCCCAATGATAGGTATCCCCTCAGACCTGTCTTCAGGGGCTTCCAGGACCCATTGGTCCAGGGCAGAGGCCACTGAATGACGAAAGGCGAGGCCTCGCTCTGGGGTCTCTCCTTCAGCACACGTGCGGCTCAGACCTGCTGCCCTTCCCCATCGATCTGCAGGCCCCTCATCCCACACCCAGTTTTTGTTTGTTTGTTTGTGTGCAGCTGGGCCTTAGAGCTAGACTTTGAGCCCAGACCAGGGCTGGAGGCAACAACCCCATTTTACAGATGGGGGTCCAAACCTAGCACCATGGCTGCTCCCACGGCAGCTCCAAGGGGTTAGTTCATCTGGGGAACTGATGGGGTGGGTGCAGAACGGGGTCTGCAGGCCTAACGCAGGCTGCAGTGCCTTGGTGGCGTCAGAGCCTGGACTCTGAGCCCCTTCCCAGCCCCTGGACCTCAGGGAGACCAAGGATCTGCCAAGGCACTAATCCACATGCCATCTGTGTCCGGCAGCCTCTGGACCAGCGAGTCTCGGTGGCCCCTCTCACCCAGAAGAGCAGCTATCTCCAGTGTCCAGGGGATGACGAGCTCCCCACTGTTCGGTCAGTTCTCAGCAAGCTTGCCGGGGGCAGCCCCAGGAGCACACTTCACACGTGTGTGCACAGTTACCGGAGCAGGGCCAGGCTCAGGTTCAAGGATCTGCCAAGGTGAGCAGCCCAGGGCCTCCCACTGCCGTGAAAATCAGGCACAGAACTGTGGTCATACCAGAGGCCAGGCCCTGTGCCTACCTTCACCCTGGACATGAATTTGGAAATTGAAGTGGGGAGAAGAGAGATGATCAACCCAGCAGCCTCTGGAGGTGACCATGGGGATGAGGGGCCTTCAACTCATGGGCGGAGCTCTCAGTGGTGGTCTTGACTGCCCCAAATAAAACACTACAGTTAGGAGGGCAGCTTGGGGTCACACCCAGGACCCATCTGGGCACTGCTCTGAGATCCTGGGTGGGTGCTGGGTCTCTGGAAGGAGGGTTCTGATGCTTATCCCATTCGTGGCTGCACCGTGGAGGTCAGATTTAGCCTCTCCTCCTATCTAGCAGGCTGGTGGGTTGGCGGCTCCGATGATCATCCCAGGGGCCAGTCCTTGGTCTGGGGACTAGAGTTAGCATAGACTCAGAGTGGCGCTGGCGCAGTCGGGTGACTCCAGCCGCCAAGCGCCCTACCTGCTTCCAGGCTAAACCAGGACTCGCGATAGGGACTCAGGGGAGCAGGGCAGCGCTCAGAGGCCAACTTGAGCTAAGATCCCCGGGTTCTCGCTGCCCGCTGAGCACCTGCGGGAACCCTCGGACGCGAGGCCTCAGTTTCCCCATCCGCGCAATGGGGGCGGAGTGGGACCGCGATCCCACCCGGCGGGGGCCGGGCGCGCCAGGTGGGGCGGGGCCGGGGGCGGGGCGGGGCGGGGCTCGGGGGCCCCCTTGGCGCGGCGGTGGCGGCGGCGCGTGCGCGCCCCGGATCGCGCGGTGAGTGCGGAGGGAGCCGGGACCCCGGGGCGCAGGGCGCCGGGGGCGGCGGGCCTGGGGGCTGCTCGGGCGGGACCGGGGAGGCCGGGACCACCGGGCGTGGAGCTGGGGTCGGTCACCCGGGCGACACCGAGCGATCGCGGGGACCCGAGAGGTGAGCGCGCGGGGGCCGCAGCTGGGCCGCGCGGGGCTCGCGGACCCCACGCCCAGCCCTGGTCCTGCGGCCGCCGGGGTAATGGGCCCAGCGGCCTTGTGAAACGGCGCCCCCTGCTGGCGACCTGGCGCCGCAGCCCCTCACCCCGACCCCGACCTGCGCCCCCCAAGCCTGCCTCGAGGCCTTGGGGCCCCCACCCTGCAACCCAGCCCGGCCGGGCCGTCCAGGAGGTCACGCTCCATCCCCGCTGCCACCGCACAGAGCCGGGTAGGGCGGGAGGCGGGCAGTGGAGAGCGCGCCCCCGCCGAGCGCGGTGGGTCCTCCGGCCTCGCGCGCCGCTCTGCCCTCTCCCTGGGCGGTAGCATCCAGACGCCCGCTCCTGGCCCAGGGGATGGGGCCCTCGCCCTGCCGTGGCCAGGGCCTCCCACTGCACACCCAGCCTCCCCCTGCCCCGTGTGGGCTGCGGGCCGCCAGGCAGGGAGGGGAGGTGGCGGGCAGGGCCCTTGGTTACAGTGAAGGGGACATGATTGCTTATCAACCTGGAGGCGACGCCACCACCCGCCCGCTGCGCCCCGGCTCCGGTGGCTGAAGCGAAGGGAAATGAGATTCAGCCAGCCTACGGCCGCACCGGCCTCGGGCAAAGCATGACTTTCAAAAATCGAGTTTCTTTAAGCACGGTTCCCTTTCTAGACAGCCTTAAGTGCTCGCGGTGCTGTGGATGAATGTTTGTGGCAGAAAGGAGCCGCCCCCAGGCCAAGCTCCACATCCCCTGCCCAGCACGGGCCACTGAGGCCGCTGGCCCACCTTTTTCTCCCTGGGCCCTACTCCCAAGGACCACCTGATTCTTGTCTGGAGCAACAGGCCCACCTCCAACCGTGTCCTCTCCCAGGGACAATCCCCAGGGTAATCTTCCCTAGCCAGGTCTGACTGGCAAGACACACCTCTGTCCAAGAAACTGTGTCCCTGCCCACTCAGACCCTGCCCTCCCCTCTCTCTACCTCAGCGGAGGCAGGGTGTGGGAAGCTCCCTGCCAGCTGCCTTCCCTCCAGGACCCTGTGATGCACAGCCCCAGCTTGGAGTTGACCCCCAGTTGAGTGACCCAAGAAGCCAGCACAGGCTTGCTTTACCCTTTGGGTGGGGCTTGGCCAGCAGCCAGGGCTCGGTAACCATCCAGGACTGTCAGAGCCCGGGAGGGGCCTCAGAGACCCTCTTGGTGTCTGAGGAAGCTGAGTCCAGGAAGAGAATGACATTACCTGAGGCTCCTGCCCGTCTCCTGGCCCTTTCCTGCCCAGTGGAGCAGGGAGGAGCCCAGCCCTTGAGAAAGCACCATGAGCAGCCTTGGCCAGAACTCACTGCCCTGGCTGGGCTACCACAGGACAGGGGTCAGCTGCCCCTCCCCACTGCAGACTCCGACACCACCATCAGCATCATTGACTATTAATCCTGGGCTGGAGTTACAGTCCCAGGTAGCCTCCCCCAGCCTCCCTGGCCCCATCCAAAGCCAGGGGAGGGCTGGAGATGGTTTCCCATGGCATCTCTTGCAGGGTGCACCTTCCTCCCCTAGCTGTAGGCCCCATGGGCACTGCCCGGGGAGCACCAGAGACTGCACGTGTACTCCAGACTGGGAGGGATGCCCCTTCCAGCTGCAGCCCCTCTCCGCTGGTCTCAGGATATGCACCCCATAATGTCTCCTGGCTATGGTGCACCTGCTGGTGGAGGCAGACACCTGCACCTGGAGCAGCCCCATGGCGCCCCCTACTGGCCTTCCATTGGCAGACAAGGGCCCAAAGTCCAGAGGGCTGATGGGATAGCAAGTCCCGGCCTAGGCTGAATTCCAGCTCTGCCCACTAACACCTTGTTAGCAGACTGAGATGGAGGTCAAGTTGGCCCCCGGTTCCTGTGACCACAGGGACCTAAGACCAGCCAGGGGAAGGAGGGGAGATAGGTCCTTCTGGAGCTTCGGGTGCCCTCGGGTTCAGCCCCGCAGCCCAGCCCAGGCGTCTCCTTCCCCAAGAACCCTGGACAGAGGCCTGGCTCTGGATGGCAAGGGGCTGGTTGGATTGAGGGGGCTGGCATTGTCCCTGGTGGCTGTCCCCCTGGTGGGAGGCCCCAGCAAGTGACTGAGCTACGCAGGCCTCACAAAGCCAAAGGTACAGACTCCACCAGAGGCCTGGGCCAGAGGGGAGTCTGCAGGAGGCTTACGGGGTCCTGTTTTGTACCCAGGCCACCCAGAGGAGAAGGCCATCCCACCTGGAGACACAGGCCATGTGGGGCTCCCGGGAGCTGCTTCTAGTGTGGTTTCTGGTGCTGGCAGTGGGTGGCACCACGCATGTCTACCGGCCCAGGTGAGCCAAGTCTTGGGCTTCAGGGTGCTGGGGTTGGGGCCAGGAGCCCTTGGACCCTCCCCAAGGCAGCCTGCAGTGCTCCAGGGAATTCTGTATGGGCTATGCTGGGCAGCATTGGGAAGCGCTCCTCACGACCCCGGGCTGGGTGGGTCCTGGCCCTGGGACTTCCGGCTGACCCCTGCCTGCCCTGACACAGCCGCAGGGTGTGTGCGCTGGGGGCTGCCAGGGCCCCCATCTCCGAGTCCTTCGTGCAGCGCGTGTACCAGCCCCTCCTCACCACCTGCGATGGGCACCGAGCTTGCAGCACCTACCGGTGAGTGTCCACCCCACTGAGGACTCCAGGGACAGTTCACCACTGGCAGGAGAGGGCATCTGACCCCAAGACAGGAAGTCAAAGCCAGGGCAGTGGGCCTCCCAGACACCAGGTCTCAGTGGCCTGAGTCCGAGGACGTCACCTCCCAGGGCATTCCCCCATGTCTTGAGGGGCTGTCTACCCATCTGTACCCCTAGCCTCCAGGGTGCTCAGCCCACCTGCCCACCCAGCACCACTGATTGAGGCTTTCTGTGACTTGGGGTGGCAACTGTCTCAGTCCTGCTGGCTCTGCCCAGGGCTCCAGCGGTCATCCTCCCCATGACAGTCCCTGAGGGCATGGATGGAGGCCCCCAGACCCCCAGATGTCCTGTCAGGTTAACATCCCGGCCTGGGGCCCTGCGGCCCAGGACTCAGCTGTGGGGCGGAGTCCTTGTTCCTGAGCTTAGGGAGCTTAGCCTGCCCCACCCAGAAATCTTGGGGAAGGATGAGGGGACGAGATGGGTCTGGTGCAGCCCAGGTTCCTGAGCTAGCCGCGGGTGGGGGCCGGGACTCCAGGGCCGGGGCTGCTGAGCCCGAGCGGGAGGAGTGCTGGTACAGAAGAGCGACCCCAGGTGCCAGAGCCCAGGGAGAGGAAGAGGGGCTGGCTCGAGCTGCTCTGCCAGTGCCCAGCTGCAGGACAGGGCCAGGCCGCCCCTCTGGCTAGATGCACTCGCCACAGGAGGTGCAGGGGGGGAAGAGGCACACACGGGCCTGTCCCTGTCCCTGCTCTGTGTCAGACGCAGCTGGGGCTTCTTCAGGACCCCACTCAACACAGGGACAGCCACCTAGGTAATCCCTGTGCAGTGACCCTGAATTGATATCCCTGGGGCAGAGGACCTCTGGGGACACCTGGGAGCAACCCTGTCCTGGTGTCCAGAAGCTGGCAGACCAAGTGGGCAGGGTGCCCTTGCATCTTATCTGGAGAAGCCCCAGCCTGGGCCACCCAGTGTGTTCAGTCCCTCTGAGCAGCCCCCACCCCTGCAGAACTATCTACAGGACCGCCTATCGCCGCAGCCCTGGGCCGGCCCCTGCCAGGCCTCGATTCGCCTGCTGCCCTGGCTGGAAGAGGACCAGTGGGCTCCCCGGGGCCTGCGGAGCAGGTGAGGGCAGCAGGTCCCAGCACATTGCCATTCCCAGGTAGTGCCACACGGAGGCCCTGGGGTACCTGGCATCAGGATTCCTGCTCCCAATTGGCCAGCAGGGCACCTGCTCTCCCCTAAACAGAGCACCCCCTTCCCTGGCCGCCAATGCAGGGCCCTGTCACCCTGCGCTGGTGACAGGCCTCCCCTACCCACAGCAATATGCCAGCCGCCATGTGGGAATGGAGGGAGCTGTGTCCATCCAGGCCACTGCCACTGCCCTGCAGGGTGGCAGGGTGACACCTGCCAGAAAGGTAAGGTTGGCTACACCTCCCTGAGGGGCCCAGGGAGGGTCCTCCACAGGCACTGCTGACACCCCCGTTCCTAGATGTGGACGAATGCAGCAGTGGCGGAGCCAGCTGTCCCCAGCGCTGTGTGAACACTGCAGGCAGCTACCGGTGCCAGTGTTGGGAGGGGCACGGCCCATCTGCAGACGGGACACTCTGCCTGCCCAAGGGAGGGCCACCCAGGGTGGCCCCAGGCCCAACAACAGGTGAGCTCACCCCTCTACCCTTGTAGCCAGCCTGGCCTAGGGCAGTAGGCAGGTGGGTGGGCATCACCTATGGCTGTGCCGGGCAGCACCACATGGAGAGGCCCAAGCCCAGGTGTGCTGGGCGGGGGGGGCTCTGGTGGGTGGAAGGAGCAGGGGGCCCTTCCCTCAAGGCTCCTGGAAGGCACTGTGGGGAGGTTCCCGGGGCCTCGCCTCAGCCGAGATGCACGCACCAGCAGCCTGGAGTCACCGCAGCTCCGCTGGTGACGGGGCATTATTACTTTTGGTACGCGCTGTGACACTTCAAACTCGTACCGTGAGTAATAATGCGCCGTCAGCAGCCCCGCACCAGGAGCACCTCGGACCCCGGGCAGACCCTGGGTCAGCACAGCAAGCCTGGCTCCGCACCGAGGGGAGGGTGGGGGCTGGACACGCCAGGTGGTCCTCGGGATCCGAGGCCAGCCTCAGGGTGGGGTGGGGTGGGGCCACCGCCTGACCACACCTGGGTCTGCCCGCAGGAGTGGACAGCACGGTGAGGGAGGAGGTGCGCAGGCTACAGTCCCGGGTAGATGTGCTGGAGCAGGTGAGGACCGGGGGCTGGGGGGTGCCCTGGCTGGCCCTATGGAGGACCAGAGCCCCTGGCCTCCCAGGACATGGCTCTTCCTGCAGAAGAGATGTGAGGCTCCGTGGGGCAGCCCAAAGGCCCCCACTTCCTTCTGCTGAAAGCCCAGGGGCTCTGTGGGCAGGGGCAGTGGGACATGGGCTGGGACTCCTAGGCCAGGAGGAGCTAAGCTTGGATCCCCCACCCCAGGCCACACTTGGGAGCCCAGGCCCAGAGCCCACCCCCACTTGCCCTAGCAGGTCAAGCTTTTGCCGGCCTTCCCACAAAGCCACCAGTTCTGAGACCATTCTAATTCCTCTGCCAGAACCCCAAGGCCTCAGGACCAGGTGCCCAGGCCTTGGCCTGTCTGATGTCCATCAGTGTCCACCCAGCCTCTGGCCCTTCTGGAGCAGCAGCTCCCCCTAGTGGCGAGAAGAGCCCTGCTGTCAGAGATGGGTGGGGCCCCTGTCCAGCCCTAACTGGTTCTCTTAAGTTCCCGTGGAAGAGTGGGAGGGCCCGCCCGAGTCACCCCCTCCGGCACGTCCACAGAAGCTGCAGCTGGTGCTCGCCCCACTGCACAGCCTGGCCTCGCGGGCCGTGGAGCAGGGACTCCAGGATCCTGGCAGCCTCCTGGCCCACTCACTGCAGCAGCTGGACCGCATCGACTCGCTGAGCGAGCAGATTTCCTTCCTGGAGGAGCAGCTGGGGTCCTGTGAGTGCCACAGCCAGCTGCCCTGGGAGCTTGGGAACTGTCTAGGGCCAGTGTGGCCATCACAGGGGACAGGCAGTTCTGGCTATTGACCCAGTCCCCTCTTCTGCCTCTAGGCTCATGCAAGAAGGAGCTGTGAGGACCCTCCCGCTCCACACTGCATCCTGCACTGACCCTCCTGGCTCCCCCACGCTGCAGTCCTCCAGCTGGGCCGATGCCGGTCCTGGTGATGGCTATGGGCAGGCTGGGAAGGGCCCTTGCCCCGTCCCCCTCCCTTAGGAGGCTCCCAGGGAGGACTTGTGTATGTGGGGTGGGGTCCTCTGCATGAACCACCCCCCGTAATGGCTGGATTTTCCAGGGCCTGGTGGGTCCAAGGCCAGGGAAGGTACAGGGGGTGCATGCCCAGGGCCGGGGACTACTGGGGCTCACTGGGCAGCCTGCCTGGACCAGGGCAGAAGCCTACCCCATCTTGGCCAGAATAAAATCCAAACTTGAGTTGCTGTCAATGGATGGATCTGGGGTGGGAGGAAGGTGCTACCCCGCCCAGACCCACTGCCACAGGTGGGGCCCAGGGACAGGAGCTGCAGGCACACCACACCACACTCCTGGTGCTCCTGTCAGGGCTGAGACCGGCGGCTGAGCTTCAGCTCATGACAGAGGCCAAAGGCAGCTCTTCAGCCTCCCTCCCTCACCTCCAGGCACACAGACACCCCACCCCTAAGTGGACCCCACACAGCCATGAGGAAGGCACTGTGGGTGACTATGGCCCAGCCCTGCTGGGGCTGGGGGCCTTCTCACTGGACCCCTGGGGGGGCAGCTGGCCTAGCATGGGGCAGCACAGGTGGCTTGGAAGACGGCCAGTCTCCACTGCCCTGTCACCCTGTGTCCCTGGACAGAGGACTGGGGAAGCCCCTGCATGTCCTCTGAAGTGACCACAGCTCACAATTACTTCCAAGAGTTCATTTATAAAAAAAGAACTGAGCACCACACTGACCCACAGACATCCCTGAAGCTGGTGGGAGCTGCAGACCCTGCCCCCCAGCTCCACAGGCCCAGGCTGGGTGAACTGGGCAGTCCCACTCCCCAAGCCCCCTCTCTCCCTGAAGGCCTGATGCAGGCCATGGCCTGGGCCTTGAGCCTGACTGCACCCTGGGGCCCTGCATGCAGTGCAGGGACGTGGCTTCACCTCTGGACATCCCAGGGGGCTGTTTCCCCCATGGCCTTGGGGCTCAGCCCCCTGAGGCCACATACCAGATCCCAGAGGCACAGGCATAAGGGTGAGGTCCCTGCCCCCAGGGCTGGGAGGGTCCAGCTGAGTCCTGGAAGAGACATCAGGGGCCTTCATCTGAGGGCCAGGATAGGAGGGGCTTCCTGCTTCCAGGGTCCAAGTGAGAGCCAGAGCCGGGAGCCAGACACGGTGATATTTGGCAGCCTGGGAGGGAGTGTCCTGTCCATACCTAGCCTCCTGCCTCCCGCTTGCCCTGCCCCAGGTTCCCCACCCCATGGCTGAGGCTACTGGGCTGGCTGGACACCAGGCCCCTCAGCGGCCCCGTTCTCCTGGGGAGTCCTGGACAGGTGGAAAAAGGTGCTCCTCATGGCGTGGTGGCAAGTGTCCATGAGCTTGGGGACGTCAGCCACGGTGAGGCCACTGGTGGGGACTGCATCCAGCACCTGCACCTTGATTACTCCTGGGGTAGGGCAGCAGTGTTGGTGGCCAGGGTCGCTCTGCCGCTGCCCCACCTCCACCTGGCCACTCTGCCGAGCCTGAGCCTTGAGACCTGGGCCTGGCAGGGCTGGGCTGGCCCCGGCCCCCAGCCACTGTGGGCCAGTGACTGGGGCCACATTGACCGACAGGACAGCTCCTGAGCCAGCACCAGTATTTGACAGTGGCCTCTGCCTTGACCACAACTGGCTACACAGAACATTCCCACCCCCGAAAGCCCGCTGTCCCTCCTGGCAGCTCCCACTGCACCCGACTCCTGTCCTCAGTAGTGTGGGCCGTGGGGTCGGGTGTCGGGACGCGAGCTTGGCTCTTCCCCTGCTGCCTTCAACTGGTGACCCCGCCCAGCTGAGCATGAGGGGTCAGGGCCCCGCCTGGAAGCCAGCCCTGCTGGTGGGGGCGGAGCCTGCAGCTCAGCCGGCCGTGGTTCCCAGGCTGCCTATGTGGGGCCAGACCCGGATGGCTCGGCGCCCACCTCCAGCACAGGAAAGCCGCCACAGGTCCCACCTGTGAGCGTGCTCAGGCCCAGCCACCCTCCTGGAACCTCAGGTTCCTCATCTGGAAAACACACCCACTACAGCCCCCTCGCGGGGCCACAGCCCACGGTGAGGCCACTCCACTGAGCGGCCACTGGGAACGGGAAGAGCTCCGTGGGGCCCTGGGTGTGAGGCGGGGGCTCACCTGAGGTGAAGAGCTTGGTCTTGAGGTTGTAGAAGGAGGAGAAGGAGGAGTATACCACGGGAACAATGGGTACCTGCCACAGGGGCACGCGGGCTGAGGGCCTCGCCACCTGTCCCCCCAACTTCCCTTCCCACCTGTCCCCACCCCAAGAGGCCAGTGCGGCACTGCCTGGGGGCACGGGTGGAGCCTCTTGGCATTCCTGGAAGGCGCCAGGGTCAGAGCCGCTGGTGACAGGTGGCACCTGGGAATGATCATTAACCCAGACTGTCAGGGAACCTCGGGACACGAGCAGGCAGACTGCAGAGGAGCAGGCCCTGGGGGAACAGGTGGTGGGAAAATCCCTCTTCCCCGAGGCCTTGCCAGTCCAGCCCCAGCCCCCATGGCCACTGGCAAGGCAGAAACGACTTCAGCCTCAGGCCCAGGCAGGAGTGTCTTCCACCCCATGGCCCCAGGCCCGGGTCAGAAAGCAGGGTGGCTTCAAGCAGTGCTGGGCTTGGGGTGCAGCTTCCTGTGCTCCAAGGTGCTGGGGGGCCTTAGGAGAAAGGCACATGTGGCCTCAGGGCCAGGCACCAGGGGCACTGAAGGCCACCCGCCATAAGGGCAGAGAAGGGAATACATCTGCTGAGCTACGACCAGCCCAGTGTTTGGAAGACTTTCCCTGACCCTGGATGGTGGCTTCTCCCCAGCAGGACTCTCCCCAGCACAGAGCAGGGGTTGGTGGGCCCCCTTCACCCTCCAGGAGACCCCTGTCCCACAGTGGATACACCCTGGCCTTCCCCAACACCTCTGGGCCACATTACTGCCCTGAAGCCTGAGGACCAGGAGGCCAAGATGCAGAGGCAGAGCTCCAGCTCCCTCTGCCCCGCCCAGGTTCTGCCGGGCCACACTGCAGGCCTGCTGTCCCAGCCCAGCCCGCCCTCTGGAGGAGCGCTACAGGACAGGCTCAGCAAACAGGCCGGCTCCTCGCCTCCCCTACTTTTCAAAGCCCCACACAGAGGAAGGGCAGCTGGTCACGTGGGCTGGAGAGAGCACTGACCCTAACCGCCAGTGGAGGAGGGCCCAAGGGCGCCCTCGCAGCACGTGGGGGTGAGGCCCTGTCCCCACCCACTGTGGGTCCCTGAGCCCCAGCACCCCCTTCAGCCTCAAGCCGCTTGACCTGGTCCACCCACCTGGGCCTGGATCGCAAGGTGGAAGGCCCCTTTCTTGAAGGGCAGCAGGTCCCCGTTGTCATTGCGTGTGCCCTCGGGGTAGATCCACACTTTGAGCTGCGAGGAGAGAGGAGCCAACTGCCGCCCAGGCTGCACCTGCCACCTGGGCCACCCAGAGAGGCCACACTGCCCCTGCAGGACCCCACAGCCGCAGACTTGCTCCCACCAGCGGCCATGCCGCAGCCCACACTCACGTTCTCCGTGACCATGCGCTCGCCCAAGTCCGCCATCACAGTCAGGGCCGTGCTGGAGCGCTGCCGGTTGATGAACAAGACGCCCCCGAGGTACATGACCAGGCCCACCGGCCCCAGGAACATCAGCTCCCGCTTGGCGATCTGCACACAGCGCTTGGGGAGGATCTCCATAAGGCCTGCCCACAGCAGGAGGACAGCCAGGGAGAGGCAGCGGGAGACGAGGCAGAGACACAGGAGACGGGGAGTCAGGGAGACACCGAGAGAGACAGAGACAGACAGGCAAGGAGGCAGAGATGCAAGACAGAGACACAGGGAGATAGGGAGACAGATAACAGGGAGAGACAGGAAGACAGACAGAGACAAGAGACAGGCAGAGGGACAGAGACAGAGAAGACATGTAGAGACAGAGGCAGAGAGATTGGGGAGAGACAGAGACAGGACAGTATCAGCCCAGCTGGGCCCTTCGCCAGGGAAGAGGGAGGCGCCCACCTAGCACACCATCTGGCCTTTGGCCTGGCCACCTTTTGGGGAGGTACCCAAACGAGCCCCCAACCTGGAATGTGGTATAGCCCTGCATCCAGCGTCAGACACAAGCAGCCGGTTGCTCTTACTGCCCAGCCTGAGGGAAGCCAGTGGCTAGAGGGACACGCAGGTCCCTTCCCGTCTGCCCAGTGTCTGGCTCACCTGCCCCCACCCCAGGCAGAGCATCCATGCCCATGGTGGCCTACCCATCATGTCCAGGATGCTCTGGTGGTTAGAGATGATGACACAGGGCTGGTCCACCTCCAGCTTCTCCCGGCCCTTGACATCAAAGCGAAGGCCATAGACATACTTGAAGGACCGCACAAACCAGCTGATGATTCTGGGGACAGAGGTGGCAGTGAGCAGAGGTCAGTGGCCAGGGCTTGGCTGAGGCCTGGGGAGGGAGTGGGGGCCAGCTGGGGAGGAGGAGGTGCCATGTGGGGCAGGATAGGCAACATACTGACGAGCCCCTCGCAGCGGACAGAGCCCCAGGACCAGCCTGCCTCTGCCTGCCCAGCAGAGGCTCAGGGTTCAGACGCCAGATACTGGGGATGGGGGACCTTCTGGCTTCTCCCGCACCAGGCTCGCTCAGCCCTCCCAAGGGAGCATGCCTGGCAGGCAGGTGGGGACCACCAGAAGTGGGTGAGGCCGGTGATAGAGAAGATGGACCCAGAGGGGTCCCAGCACCCTGAAGAGGCCTGGCCTCCCAAGGAGCATCTCAAGTCTTCTATGCCCAGACTCGTCACCCTAAGACTGTGTCCATGGTGCTGACCAGGCCAGAGGGATGTGGGGCTGGGTGTGGCCTTGGCCTTCCTGATCTACCCGGCTTTGCACACACCTGGGACGGGACATTGCCAGGTAGTAGGTTAGCTCATTGGGTGACGGAGCCCGAAGGGCCAGGCTCACTCCACAGCCCCCAGCAGGGAGCCTGGTCCTTCCCAGTCCTGTGGACAGCAGGGCTCAGGGGATGGGCCACCCGCTGACCTGGGGGCTGTGGCCCCAACACTCCGCTGTCCACACAGACATATGCAGCCCCCGTCGTGTGATCCCCCAGACCTGAGAGGAAGAGGGACCCCATCCACAGGTCAGTTAAATAGCTGCACAGGCTCCTAGCACCAGCTGCAGAGTAGAGCAGGGGTTCAAACTGGGGCCCCAGCCGGGTGCAGTGGCGCACACCTGTAACTCCAGCACTTAGGGAGGCTGAGACAGGAGAATTGTGAGTTCAAAGCCAGCCTCAGCAACGGTGAGGTGCTAAGCAACTCAGTGAGACCCTGTCTCTACATAAAACACAAAATAGGGCTGGGGTTGTGGCTCAGTGGCAGAGTGCTTGCCTAGCATGTGTGAGGCACTGGGTTAGATTCTCAGCACCACATATAAATAAATGAATAAAATAATGGCCTATCAATGTCTAAAAAAAAGAAAAGAAAAAAATAACCTGTAATCCCCTCACTTAGGGAGGCTGAGACAGGAGGATCACGAGTTCAAAGCCAGCCTCAGCAATGGTGAGGCGCTAAGCAACTCAGTGAGACCCTGTCTCTACATAAAACACAAAATAGGGCTGGGGATGTGGCTCAGTGGTCAAGTGTCCAAGTTCAATCCCTGGCACAAAAACAAAAACAAAAACAAAAACAAACAAACTGGGGCCCCCCTCAAATTGAGGCTTTTTGAACTATGCAAAAGACACCATGATGCATACGGCCCAACCCTCCACATCAGCCAGGCTCACCCTGCTTGGTTGCCCTCGCCACATCCATCCACAGAACCCTCATCTTCCTACATGGACTGTCCTGCTACCCAACCCCAGGAAACCACCCTTCCCATCTGTATCCACAGCTCCGAGTCTGGAGACCTGGCAGAAGTTGACCCCCATAGGACAGGTCCTTCCGTGACCAAAGCCCAGGCTCCTAACCAGCTCTCCTGCCAGGAGGCCAACTCCAGGGGAAGGGCAGCTCTCACTGGTGGGGAACCTGCATCTCACAGAGGCACAGAGTTTAATCTGGGCAACTAAGCCAGCCACTGTCCCCAGGACAAAGATGCCTGTGACTGTTCCTCAGATCTGCTGGCCTCAGCCAGCTGGGGCATCTCCTCTCCAGGGCAGACCTACCCACCATCCCTACCCAGGGGGTGCTGTGGGCTGGACATGGATCCTGGACACTGGCAGGGAGAACAGGCTGGCTCTTTTGGGTCCCTGCCAACTTCCCACCTGTAAAACACAGCTCCTGGGAGCAAATGAGGATTGCAGGAGACACACTCAGGTAACTCACAGGCAAAATAAATAGGCAAATGTCCAATAAATACAACTCACTCACTGGCTATCAAAGAAAATCAAACTGAAGCCGGGCACAGTGGCGCAAACCTGTAATCCCAGCACTTAGGGAGGCTGAGACAGCAGAATCGCGAGTTCAAAGCCAGCCTCAGCAACGGCAAGGCACTAAGCAACTCAGTGAGACCCTGTCTCTACATAAAACACAAAACAGGGCTGGGGATGTGGCTCAGTGGTCAAGTGCCCCTGAGTTCAATCCCCAGTACCAAAAAAAAAAAAAAAGAAAGAAAGTCAAACTGAAACAAGAAGCTGTCTTCAGGGGCTGGGATTGTAGCTCAGTGGTAGAGCGCTTGCCTTGCATGCGTGAGGCACTGGGTTCGATTCTCAGCACCACATATAAATAAATAAAATAAAGATCCATCAGTAACTAAAAAAAAATATTAAAAAAAAAAAGAAGCTGTCTTCACTCTTCATATTGGCACAGACTGGATGGACTGAGAGCAGGAAGTGTGGCCAGGGCTGGGGAAAGAGGCGCTGGCAGGGGCCACAGCGTCCGTGGGGAGGTGGCACTGGAGGCCCTGAGCACCTGGTCTCAAGGGAAATGCCTACAGGACACCAGGAAGGCCAGGCAGAGGGACTCCAGGCCTGCTTCTCAGCTGCTGAGGCAGAGGAAATGGCAACTAAGACCCCTTTCCATGAAGGGCATTCATATGACCTCTGTTCTTGGAGCTGGGAGTGGAACCCAGGGCCTCAGTGCTAGGCCAGGGCTCTGCTGAGTCACACCCCAGCCCAGCACTCAAGGGGTTCACATGGGCCGAGCATCCCTGGTCCTAAAGCCAAAATACTTCAAACTCCCGAAGATTTTGGACATGACACAAGTGGAAAATTCCACACATGACCTCATGCAAGAGCTTGCATCAGGACAGAGGTGCACTAGCAATACTGCGTAAACTACCTCCAGGCTACACATAAGATGGCATGGAACACTTGTGGCCTCTGTGTCAAGACTTGGGTCCCCAAGATGTTTCATTATGTATGTGTAACCATTCCAAAGGTCAAAGCCATCTGAAAAACTTCTAGTCCCAAGCACTCTGGGTAAGGAATCCTCAACTGGTCACCTTACTACAAACCTCTGCCCTTCCATATCTGGCCGCGTGGGGGAGTCTCAGGTCATACCTGGAAAGGGACTGTGGTCCCCTCTGGCAGTGGTGTATGCCCCAGGGAGCTCCCTTTTCCCCCCATTCTTTTCTGTCTCCCTCCCTCTCTGCAGGACTGGGAGGGAACCCAGGCTCTCGCACATGCTGAAAAACCCACGCTACTTCTGAGCTACACCCCAGCCCCTGCTTTCTTAATTGTAGTAAAATAAAAGATAAATTGTACCATCCTGGGCTGGGGTCCCCTGAAGCCCAAGAGATGTGCTGAGTGCCCAGCCCAGCGCTCCAGAATTATTGCTGCCAGCTGCCAGGTGGGATTTGGGGCCTGGCTCCCTCCTTCCCAGATGTGGCCTGGGGCAATGCCCTTGACCACCTAGGAAGAGGAAGGGTGCAGAGGAGCCACTCCACTGAGACTGGGAGGCCTGGACGTGCACGGCGGACCACCCACCGTGGCTGTGAGGACAGGACTCAGCAGGAAAGGACCCACAGTAACTCAGAGCAAAGGGTGCCTCGACCTGCCCCTCCCGCCAGCACCTGCTCCAGCAGCCAGAGGCAGGTCAAGGCCAGGGACCAGGCCACCAGCCTGGCTGTCCTCGTGGATGGCCACCAACTGACCCTTGCCCTGAGTTGCTGGGCTTGGGTTGGGCTGCTCCCTGGAGACCCAGGCACACTCTTGGGCAAGACTGGCCAGAGGCTGAGAGCTGCTGGGAGACTCATACAGAGCAGCCCTGCTGGCAAAGGGCAGGCAGGGCCACTGATGGCTTGAGGTACAGGAGCCCTGAGCAAGGCCACCTGACAAAGCAGGGACCTTTCCAACCAGTGTCACAGAAGTGGAGCACAAGGGGGGGCGAGGCTTCCGGACTGAGCCATGTGGGTGGGCGGGGCCAGAGGAGAAAGGGCTGGGGAGGGGACCAGGAGCCAGGCTCCCCCAGAAACCCTCCCACCAGCTCCCAGGGAAGTGCCAGCTCCCAGGCCTGCAGGAGAGTGTCCCTGGACACCCCAAGCAAAGAAGGGCACACTTCCTCTCCTTTGGGACTAGGCCCCAGCCACCGCACTGTGTCCTGTCCATGCATCTGTCCTAGGGCCCAGGGCCCAGCAATACCCCTTCTCCCCTCTCCAGGTGCACAGGGGGCAGAGGATAAGCTGCTGTGGGGCCAGGGCCTGGCCACTTGGTGTAAGATGTTCTGCTGGCACCTTCCTCTCCCACCACCACAGTGGCGTCTGGGACCCTAAGGATGGTGGGGCCTCAGGGTGGAGCCCAGCTCTGGTCTCCTTTGGGGCCCAAGAAAGTAACCTTCCCTGTTGGCTGTGTCCTTAGGGCCTCCTGGCCCTGTGGCCGACCCCAACCCCAGTCCTAACACAGAGCTTCCCTGGATGGCGTGGGTATAACAGGGGCATCTCCCAGCCACCCCGCTCTAGCACCCTAAGAGCACAGGTAAGGGCCCTGTGGGAACCTGTCTGGAGCCCAGAGGAAGGCCTAGACCTGGGCTACTGCCCAGGGGAAGCGGAAAGGGAGCAGAGGGGCAGCCCCACCCCTCCCAGAGCTCAGAGCTCCGCAGGCGTTGGCCTCAAGCCCATAGCGCTGGAGTGGGCAGAGAGGGAAAGCTAAGAGCACTTTGGAGCCACTGCTTTGAGACCTAGGACACTCACCTTTTCTCCTCCCATCCCACCACCAAGCCTTAGTCTCAAGGTGACTCTCTGAACCTCAAGTCTCTTCCTCATGACAGTCCCTACTCCAAGGCTGTAAGGCACCTGCAGCCCACAGGAGGGCCAGACTTGGCCTCTCAGAGCCCAGTAGGGGCCTGAAATGGGGGAGGCACCCATGCACTAAGCCGTCCCCTTCCCCGAGTCTCCACCTCCCAAGCTCCTGGTTCCCTACCCTACCCAGCCACCTAGACTCCACCCCACTCTGCTTCCCCACCCTCCCTGTGGCCTGCCCTGCCCTGGAGGCATTCCCGTCCTGGGAGTCATCACAGGGATTCTGGGAGCCGATGCAGAGGGCAGGACTGTGGGCTCCAGCCCCGCCCCGCCCTCCAGCCCTCCCTTCCCCTGGGACCCAGCAGGAACAAAACACCTGCTGTTACCCACAGTGTCCTGGAGGCCAGAGGCCCATTATCTGGGTGCTGATCATGAGCACCTCCAGGGACCTGAGGGTTCTAGTTGGCCAGACTCTCTGGACCCAGGGTGGCACAGGGCAGGCTAGAGGGGGACAGGGGGGTCCAGGGCTGGTTTGGCCAGCCTGCTGGGTCCATCTGCCCTCAGAGGGCAGCAGCAGACTTGGAACAGCAGGTCAGGCCTCTCCAGGACAGGGACGTGCTAACAGAGGCTCCCAAGCAGCCTCAGAAGCACCTGGGCTGCAGGGACTCCCACTTCAAGTTTGCTGCCAACACAGGGCCCAGCCCTGCACCCAGGACTGGCCTGGCCTGGAGGACATCACCTCGCAAGGAGCATATCTGCCTGGTACTTTCCAAACCCAATGGGCCCCTTCTGGGAGTCCACACCCTCCACTCTGCTCTGCAGTGCCCAGGGACATAGGGAGGCTCAGCCTCCTTTCTCTCCCCAGACAATTCCGACAGTTCCCAGCTAGCAGGGGAGCTGGGCCTTGATCTCACAGGCCTTCAGAGACTGGGGCATGGCACCTGGGAAGTACCTGTGAGAAGGGACCCCCTGGCTGCCGGGGGGTCTGCTCCCTGGACACTAGTTGGAGGGAAATGGCCCCTGCTCTGCTCCTCACATCCACTTCCTATCACCCCTGCACGTGGGCTCCTCAGGTAGAGCCACAAGTCCCTGAAGAAGGGCCTGGGACACATGAAGTACAGACGAGTCCCAGCAGCGTCACCCCCATTGCCAAGGCCCACAGAGGAAGGGATGATGGACAGTCAGGGCACCCTCACCCATTCCATTGTCCCTGTAGCCCAGGGGGAGGTGGGCCTTAGGGACCACAATGTCCCCTATGCCAGGCCACAGCCAAGAGGCCCTTGCAAAAGCCACCAGCTGGACAGTCCAAACAGGGCAGAGAGAAGTGTAGCAACAGTCCCTGGGGATGGAACCGGCGGGCGGCGGGAGGGCTCCTCCCAGGCGGCCCCAACTGTTCCCGTCACCGGCCTGCCCACTCCCCGCCGACCCCGGGCCACGCTTCCCTGCTCCGGGAGGTGTCCAGAGGAAACTCTCGGCAACTGCCACCCTCCTTCCCGTCCCTGCAAGCGCAAGCGGAGCCCCAGGGGCCAACAGCTCGCGCCACACGGAAGTAGCTCGGCTCAGGTCTCCCCACCTGCCCGAGAGGAGGACACACGTCCGTCACCCGCGGGTGGGCAGAAGGCCCAGGGAGAGGCCGAGGGTCACCCTCCGCCCCGCGGCGCCCCGACCCGTGGCTCTGGGGCAAGCCCCGCCCCCGGCCTCGGTTTCCCCGCCGGTGAGGCCGGGCGGGCCTCCCCCGCGCGCCCAATCCCTTCCTCCCGGAGAGGCGTCCCCAGCCGGCGCGCCATGGCGGCGCGGGGACGCCCGAGCCCAGCCGCTGCGGGCGCACTGTGACGCGGCGGCCGGGACCCCGGGCGCGGGCCACGCTCTGGGCCGGGCGGGGCAGGAAGAGGGAGGCGAGCGGAAAGCGGCGAGGCGGAAGCGGCGGGCGGGCTCCCGGCGGCGCGGCCTTGCCTCATGTTCTCCACGGTGCGGCCGCCGTGGCGCAGCAGGCAGACGGCCGAGGCCACGGCGGAGACCGCCAGGCAGAGCGCGCAGTAGAGGCTGATCTTGGCGTAGAAGCGCGCCGAGCGGCTCAGCTGCGCCAGCAGCAGCAGCAGCAGCAGCGCCGCCGTCAGCCACGGCCACAGGTC
This sequence comes from Geosciurus inauris, assembly GCA_004024805.1. Taxonomy (NCBI): domain Eukaryota; kingdom Metazoa; phylum Chordata; class Mammalia; order Rodentia; family Sciuridae; genus Geosciurus; species Geosciurus inauris. The sequence continues at coordinate 40,086 of PVHX01016045.1, forward strand.
CATGCCGCGCGCCCGCGCCCAGCCCGACGGCCGCCCGGCGCCCGGCCCGCGCCCCTTATTGCGAGGGCGGAGGGCGGGGCGGCCGGGAGGAGGCCGGGAGGTGCGGCCGCCCGCCCCGCCCCGCCCGGGGCACCCCGCGCGTCCCCGCGCCGCGGCCGCACAACCCGGCCATGCCCAGCCCGCGCCGGACCCCAGCCCGGCGCCGTCCCGCCTGGCACTGCGCCGCCCGCCCCACCCCTGGGCCGTCCCCCGGGCCCAGGACCACGGCTCCCCAAGGGCGTGCGGGCGGCCCAAGGACGTGACCATCGTGCCAGTCGGTCACCACACAAAGGAGCCCTTGAACTGCTGCTGAGTGACCAGTGGTCACCTGGCTGGCCACCTGGCAGGATGCCTGACCCCTTTGGGTCCCCTTGGGCAGGGAGGCTGAGCCGGGCTCTGTGGAAGGCCACCCTGCTTGTTGGAGCCTGGGGGAGGTGACAGACTGGGGCGTGGCTCTGGGCGGGGCTGGAGGGGTTCCGACAGTGGGTGCCAGCAACAGTGTGTCACTTGGTGCAGGGCCAGCGGTAGCTATCAGGCGACTGCATTCACGTGGGCTCTGCCCAGCGGATGGGCAGCCTGCGCGGCAGTGCCGTTCGTGCTCACTTGGGCAAGAGCGCATGCCACCCTGGGAGGAGAGAATCCTGCTCTGGGTATTCCAGATTACGCAACCCATCGCACCCCCGCAGTCACTTGCTCAGGGAGCAGCTGGAGATAGCAAAACAGTTTCCTTTCTAGACAGGCAGAGGCAAGACCCCTGGATTTTCTGCAGTTCCTGAAACTGCTACCGTGGTGAGCCCTCTGCCTGCCACCTGTGGCACCGGCATGTTTCACTGTCGCAGCCTGGTCCTCAGAACTGTGCTCAGCTCTCAGCCAGAGCGCGCTTCACGTGGAGGGCCCAGCTGTGAGTGGGCGGGGCTTCCCTGCCCACCAACACGTGTTCTGTGTCTCCATACAGAACATCTGGCCATCTGTGCCACACCTGTAGGCATTTTATGACGACACCTACCAGCACATTCTCTAAGTGTCTTGTGGCAGAGCCCTTGGCGGTCATTTTGTGTCTGCTTGAGCAAAATGTCTTTTCCCTCTGTCCAGTCTTGGAAAGGATCTGCCTGCCCCCAGGCCTGAGAGCCCAGCACCAGGTAGTGCTGTGCCTGGGGGCTGAGAGTGACCACTGGCCAGCTGTAGCATGTTCAGCTTCCTGGGAAATCAGCAAGAACCCAGGAGAGAATGCTGTGGATGCTGCCAGTCGTGGGCAGAGGGCTGGGGACCTGATGCCCTTCACCCACACAGTGCAGCCCAGTCCTCAGCCCGGCAGCACCCTCCAGGGCTCTACGTGGCAGCTTTCTTCTTGCCCCTTAGCTCCCAAGCTGCCACCCTTTTCTATGCTGCCCAGGCCGGTCTCACTCCTTAGCCTCCTGAGTCTCCACCACCCTCATCCTTCTCGGGCGAGTCCCATGACAGAGCGTGTATGTTTTGCCTCCCCTCCACCGCACACTGGAACACACGCCTCTATTCCAGTCTCATACCACCAACACACGCAAGGATGCCCAACACATAGGTGCTCAATAAGTGCTCCCCAGAACACCAAGTGCATCCCCATTTTACAGATGGGGAATTCAGGCTCCCAGAACTGCGTTGCCAGCAGGGGGTGATGAGGGAGGCTGACTGTCACTGTACCCCTGCTGCATCCCAGAGAGGCTCCTGCTGCTGGGGGCTGCCCTACCCTCTTGGTCCCAGAGGGGTGGGGGCAGCTTGAGGGCAAGGGCTCCGGACCACCCAGTTGGGTCCCCAAAGACGCTGAGTTTTGCCCATTGCCTCCTGAAGACACCGTCACCAACTTTACCTCCTCCTAGGCAAGGTTGAAAGAAAACTTGTCCTCCCCCAGAAGAGGAAAAGGAAGAGGAGGACGCCTGGGGCTGGGAAAGGCTGGTCTGGCCGAGGACACAGTATTCTTATGAGTAGTGCAGCATTTGGAAAGCTGACAGAACCTGTTGCTTGCAGAAGTGAAGCCGAGATGCCCTGGGGCTGGTGCTTCTACCAAGAAAAGAAAATCCCTCTAAAATAGATGCATCTCCACTAGGTAGGGGCCGTGTGGGCTCTGCCCTGTTCATCCCAGTGTGGTGAGGAAGGACGGTGCTGGTTGCTGGCTGGGACTGTGGCGTCCTGTGCCTTCACTGTCCAGGGCCAGTTAGGTAGGCGGGTTCCTGTGGACCTGTGCAAGGTGGCTCTCCCAAGTGCAATGGCAGCCAGGAACTCTCCTGGGCACTTGCTGGGACCTGGCCAGGGGTCTGGAGGGACAGTAGCACTCTCCACTTCTGGGAAGCAGAGGTAAGGTAGCATTTGTTCCCAGCTGCAGCCACAGCCAGGAGGGGAAGGGTGCAGGCCCAGGGCTTTGAAGTCTGGTCCACCTGGCTTCAGATTCCAGGTTACCTGACGCCTGGGTGACGCCTGAGTCGCGTCTGTAAAATGGGACAGTCGCGGGGCTGGGATTGTGGCTCAGTGGTAAAGCACTTGCCTTGCATGCGTGAGGCACTGGGTTCGATCCTCAGCACCACATAAAAATAAATAAAGATATTGTGTCCATCTACAACTAAAAAACATTTAAAAAAAAATGGGACAGTCGCCTTTCCTGTGCTTCAGAGGAAGCAGCTGCCCTGGGCTCTCTGAGGCAGGGCCTCATGACCTGCCCCTCCTCCAAACCTGCCAGAGAGGAGCTTCCAGGGATGGAAGGCAGGAAGGGAAGGCGCCCCAGCCCCTCCGGGTCCAGGGACAGCGTGGGCAGCTCCAGGAGGCCAGGCTCCCGTGGAGGAGAGCAGAGCCAGCCTGGAGCTGCAGGGAGGGAGGGAGTGCCCAGAGCTCAGCTGGGCTCCAGGCCTCTCAGACCTCTCGGTGGGTGTGCTTCAGGGGACAGACACTGTCCCTGCCACCTGTAAATAAAGCAGCCTGTGAATCTTTCATGCGCCTGTGCTTAAAAATAGATGAGGTGAGGCATCCAGGCCAGGTTCCTGGGCCAGGGCAGCAGTGCCAGGAGCAAGCTCCCGTCGGGGAGTGGAGGCCGGGCTGCAGGGCGGGTCCCAGCCATGCTCGCCAGGCCAAGGCACAAGGGCCCGTGGCCAGCTGAGACAGGAGGAGCGGACCCAGAGAGGACCAAGAGCCAGAGGCCCTGGGTGGTGGGGCTGCAGGACCAGGGCCTTCTCTACAGAAGAGCAGCGTCCCCATGGCTGCACCCACCTATGACATGCACATCCGAGTGACATCCTTGAGTGGCAGGGGGAGCTCGCTGGCAGAAGTGTCAGAGCAGGTGGCTTTGTGCCTCCGCCACCTACTGCCCTTGATGAGAGGCTCACCCAGCAACCCCCTTCCCAAGAAGGGTGAGGGGACATCCCAGGGACCCCAGCCTATGTGACCTGCTCATGCTCAGTGCAGAGACAAAGAGCCCAGGGTCAGCCCAGAGCTGCCATGTGCCCCTGGTGACCTCGGGCTGGTGCCTCTCTGGACCTCTGTCCCCATCTCTTCACGGGGACGGTGATGTGGCCTTGGGATGATTACATGGATGCAGCTCGTGTGGCCCCACCCTGTGAGCTGGGTGCTGGTGACACATCCAGGCCCTGGGCCATCTGACTCCTGGCCCAGCTGGCATCCCCCAGGCAGTCAGCTGCGCTGGCCGCTCCCCAGGCCAACTGGAGCAGGCGGGATGGAGGCCTCAGGCCATGCCACCTCACCCCAGGCATCCTCACAGGGGAGGGACCACCCTGCCCAGGCCTGGGGGTGCCGAGCTCAGTGCTCACCTGGGCCAGCCTCTTGTCGCCTGGCAGGGAGCCCCTCCACCATAGCCAGCACCCCACCCTGGAAGGGTGGAAAAGTGACTCAGCTCACTCACATCATAAACCCAGGTGAATTTCAGGTGCTCTGTGACCGGGGTGTCCAGCAGGAGTGCACGGCCAGAGCAGCTGTGGAGTCTGGAGGCAGAGAAAGTGCGCAGGAGCACCCAGCCCAGCTGTGCAGGCGGGCACTGTAGAAGCCCAGAGCAGTCCTCAGAGCGAGCAGGCTCCCTTGTCTGGCCTTTGACCCTCACCACACCCATTGTAACACAAAGGCCACAACCCAGGAGTCCTGAGTAGAGGCCCACAGGCCCAGCCCTGCCACCTCTGCTGAGACGTGACAGGCAAGGTCCAGGAGTTCTGTGTCACCCTGCCTGCCCCACCCCACCCATATATTCGCAGGAGTCACTGAATCACATTTAAGGCAGGTGTGGCCTCGGGGTGACCCACTCAGAGCTGAGCATTGTAGCTGGAGCCCGCCTGAGACCTGAAGTGACCTCCGTGGTCCCAGGTGGGGCCTCCAGGCTTCCAGATGAAAGCAGGGCTGGGGGATGGAGGTTCAGATCAACGTGCATCACTCTT
>PVHX01016046.1:0-44551 GCA_004024805.1 Geosciurus inauris
AGGGTGTAAATTCCAGTCTGAAGGCTGCAGCCTCGCCACCCAGGCAGAGTCCAGTTCTCAGTTCAAGCCTAAAGGCAGGGAGAGGCTGACTCACTAGCTCTTCAGTTGGGCAGAGGCTCCCTCCCTGAAGGAAGGGCCTGTCTGCTGCTCCTATTCAGGCCATCAGCTGACGCGTTGAGGCTCACCCACACTAGGGAGCTCCTCACTGGGTCTGTTGATAATCTCATCCACAAACACTCCCACAGACACACCCAAAATAATGTGTGACCAAAGGTCTGGGCACAAGTGGCCCAGTGACATTGACACATAGTAAGTATCACACTTAATTGATTAGAATCTAAGGTTAATTTGTATTTTCACCTCATGCCAAATAATACAAAGGTCCTGGAACATTCTTTGATCATAGTTCCCTTACTTCCATTTTTTTTTTCTTTTTTATCATTATAATTCCATTTTTTAAAAAATGGTATCTTTTGTTGTGGCAAAATATACGTAACCTTCAGTTTCTTATTATAACCATTTGTAAGTGCACAGTTCAGTAGCATGACACACATCACAGTGAGGTCACATCACCCTGTCTATGCCCAAGTCCTCTTATTATCCCCACATAAACTCTGGACTCATAAACAATAACCCTCCTTCCCCAGCCCTTATCCTCTCGAAAGCTCTAATCTACAACCTTCATAAAGTCACCTATTCTAGGTTCCTCTTACGCATGGACTTATACAACTTCTCTCCTGCTGTTTGTCTGCCTCATTTCACTAAAAGCAAAACGTTTTCAAGTTCCTTTCACATTGCAGCATATGCAAAATTTTCATTCCTTTTCATAGCTGAACAGTATTCCATTGGGAAGCCACAGGTTGTCTCTCTGTCCATCTGCTGATGGACACTGTGGTTGCTTCTGCCCTTTGTATGCCCTGAGTAATGCTGATGGGAACATTCGGAGCAAATTCTTTGGCAGTCCCACCTTTGGTTGCCAAGACTCCATTTCTCATGGAGTGGGACTGGATCATCCTTTGTCATAGTCCTTTTTTTTTTGGTACTGGAGATTGACCTCAGGGGGACTCAACCACTGAGCCACATCCCCAGCCCTATTTTGTGTTTTATGTAGAGACAGGGTCTCACTGAGTCGCTTAGCGCCTTGCTGTTGCTGAGGCTGGCTTTGAACTTGTGATCCTCCTGCCTCAGCCTCCTGAAGTGCTGGGATTACATGTCATAGTCCTGTGAACATAGACAGAGAGTTTGTTTCTGAGCTGTCTGTTCTATTCCATTGGTCTGTCTGCCTGTTCTTATGGCAGTACCGTACTGTTTTTATTACTGTAGTTTTTGTGTTAAGTTTTGAAATGTAAACAAACTATTTGAACTTGCTTCTTTTTTCAAGGCTTTTTAGGCTATTTGAAAACACTGTGGCAAGTCTGTGAGAATTCAAGGCATCATTCAATCTGCTTTTCAACAGTAGCTAAAATGTTATTTCTCTCTTGCTGCTTTTGAGAATTTATTCTTTATTTTTAGTTTTCAGAATTTTGGTTAGGATATGTCTTGGCCTGAATTTCTTTATTTCTGTACCTTGTTTGGGGTTTGCTTGGCTTATCAAATCTTTAGATTTGTGTTGTTTGTCAAATTTGGGAAAAAAATCGGCTTTTAATCCTTCTAGTACTTTTCCACCCCACTATCTTTCGATACTCCTCTGGGAACCCTGCTGACAGAAATGTTAGATCTTTTGTTATAAACCCATGAGTCCCTATGGCTGTGTTCAATTTTTTCCACGTTTATTTTCTCCCAGTTCTTCAGTTTGATAATTCCTATTATTCTATCTTCAAGTTCCCCAGTTCTTTGCTCTGTCCTCTCCATTCTGCTGTTAACCCTATTGATTGAATTTTTCTTTTCTTTTTTTTTTTGGTACTGGGGATTGAACTCAGGGGCACTCCACCACTGAGCCACACCCCCAGCCCTATTTTGTGTTTTATGTAGAGACAGGGTCTCACTGAGTTGCTTAGCACCTCGCTGTTGCTGAGCCTGGCTTTGAACTCGTGATTCTGCTATCTTAGCTTCCCAAGCTGCTGGGATTATAGGTGTATGCCACAGCGACACAGTTTTTCTATGGTTTTCATATGTTTGGGGTTTAAAATTTGACTTGGCTTTTCTTTTATATTCTTTTTTTTTTTTTTTGCCAAGACTTCTAATTTCTCTGCTGAGATTTTCAATTTGTCTTAAGCATGTTCAAAATTCCCCATTGCATATTGAATATCAAATATCATCTCCACTGTGTTTTAACACTGCACCTTTATTTAGTGATTCCATAAGGTCTGCATTTTATCACAGTCATCTATTCTAAAGTTGAATATTGGTAAGATGGATTGTTTGGGTTTTTCATTGCCCATGGAGGGGTTGAATATAACTAGGTCGAAATTCCTGCTATGTAATAGCTCACCATCAATTGAGCTTGCAGGGCTTAGTGTCTTCCTGATGTTCTCCCTGGTAACTTTCATCGCTGGAGGCAGGAGCTGGCAAGGGAAGCTCATGCCCACAGAGCCCGGAGTGGAGGGGAAGGAGGGGATTTTGTGTGCAGTCTGGCACACCTGGGTGCCTGATCTGAGAGTGTCCCTGGCCGTGGAGACTGCACTTTTCAAGGGCTGTGTTTATTCTTTCGTGACAGTTTGCCTAAGTGTGGTGGCTGACAGTTTGGCTTCCGATTCAGGCAGGACATTGTCACTTACTAGTTTATCTCCTCAGGCAGTCCAGGCACTCTCAGCCTCAATTTCCTCATCTGAAAACTGGGAATAACATCAGGTTAAATTCCCTAAGATTTCAGGGAAGATTAAATAATGTGACAGAGTGGGCACACGTAAGTCTCCATAAATGACAGTCACTTTGGTTTTTTTTTTTTTTTTACTGAGGTCATGCGTTGCATTTTAGTTACTGAAATTAGCAATATGTATTCATCATCTCCTACTCCACTGCTGAGGTCCCAGACCAAGCTTTCCACCTACCTGATAATTTCTAAGATTCCTCCTGTATTCTTCTGGTTTTTACATTTATTCAACAAGTATTTATTGAGAATCTGCCATGTGCAGGCACCGTTTTAGTAATGCTCTGTTCCTGTCTTTACCCAGTGTCCAAATGTAAACAAATGGAAAACCAAGACAACAAGAACCACAGAAATCAGAGCTCCGCACATGGGTGTTTGATTCTGAACAAATTCATCTGGAGCTTTTTTTCCCCCTCTGACTATAAAAGCTTTATCATGTAGACTTGTTATGCAAGTGAAATAACCATATAAAAGTCAATAGAACTGTTAGTTCTCTTCTCAAATTAACGTACTCTGGTGTTCACAAATTCTGTCTACACTGTGCTCTGAACTAGTCATTTCAGCAGTAGATGGATATAGTAAATCCCATGGAGTTTATTGGAGTTAAAGTCTGGGATCAAGAAACCATCAGAATGGATATGCTGCTGTCTATTTGAAAGAAAATATAGTAGAGATTAATAAGATTGAAATTAGCTATCTAAAGCTGTTACACAAAACATTTTAATAAAATAAAATAAATTGTAGATTCCCAGAAAATAGTAACTTCCACCAATAGAATCAGTGTTCACTTAGTAAAGTCGTACATTGATTTCTATAATATCTAATAAAGGGATCAGAAATACATAGTAATTTGGACAAGAAAATTAACACAAGTGATTATTAAATACTATAGGGGATTAAAAATAAAGGAATAAAAAGAACTTGGAAGAATATACTTGGATTTCGGAGAGTCTCAAGAAAGAAATAAGCATGAGAGGGGTCTTCCTTTCAGGGCTGGGCTTCACGGCTCACTGGAGATGTGGTCACAGCACTCTGGCTGGGGATGAAGTTCTTTGGGCTGCTACAGGCAGAGCTTGACAGGCAGCAAAATGGGGGGATCAAGCCAGCTGGGTGGTCCTGCTGGGGTGCAGGTGAGCCAGCAGGCAACCAATGAGGACTGGTAAGCAGGAACACCTCCAGAAAGCTCAGGCAGGCTAAGGATGCAAAGGGATGCCAGCAAAGTGAGGCAGTTCCTGGATTGAACTCTAAGGGAGAATCGTGGTCAAGATCTCATCGTCTGGATCAGTTCTGGATCAAGAGCTTCATGGGGACCCTGCAACCTACCTGTAACCTACAGGAAACATCAAATCATACTTCAGAACATCTGAAATAAAACAGCAGAGGAAAAACAGCAACAAAAATTCTTATTTAGCAATATGTAAGAAAAATGCAATAGGTCTAGTTCAGTTGTGTGTTATGCTTTATTAGTTAAGAATATTTATTTTGAAGCTTCCTTTCTTGGCAGAGAAATATGTTCCCGGTTCAGCAAATATGATTTCAGTCAGGATTGGAAAACAATACAATTCATAATTCTTTAATCAGTTGTCTATCATTTCTATTTGGGGAATAGAGCTTTATTAGCTCATGTATCAGTTAGCTGCACTTGCAATTATGCTGCATAACAAACCACTCCGAAATTCAGTGGCCCGTGGCAAGTAGCATTTATTTCTTGCTCACATATCTGCAGTTTGCCTTGAGTTCAGTGGATCCAGGCAGGGCTGAGCTTGGCTCCAGGATGCTGGGTTTCAAGCCTGCTCCTGGGAGCTGCCTGTTCTTGTGTGGCAGCTTCCTGGTGCCAGCATTTTTAAGGACAGTGGGAAAAAAGCCCAAAGGTCAAGGTCAACGTCCAAGGGCATTTCCAGCCCTCGTCTGGGTAAGTTCTGCCAATTTCCTTTGGCCAAAGCAAGTCACCTAGCTGTGTCCCCTACATTACTGAGGAGAGACATGTGCTTCCGTCTGAGAGATCACCAGGAAGAGAGTGAATCTTTGGTAGCTGGTAATCTTAGCCCTCACAGCTGGGAAACAGTACTGAAAACCAGAACTGCAGTCTGGACCTGCCCTGGGGTTTTCTGCCTCTTGGCCTTCCCTTCAGGGAGAGCACTCCTCTTATCATCCCTTAATGTCCCTTTCTTGGTCATTGCCCGATTGTCCTTAAATAGTCAGGTACTTGGTGCATGAGCCAAGAGGCCCCTCCATGCACATTTATTCTCTCTTCCTCCCTCTGTGGGTTGGGCTTAGCTAGCTCAGGCTGAAGCCTCTCCTCACCCACTGCACCTGATGGAATTCTTGCGAAAGCAGCCGACATCATCACCTACCATAATTTTCTACCAAGTCTCTAAAGCTTGGTGTCCATCTCAGGACGTGGGTGGGCTGACTCCCACCAGGCGGCAGGTATGAGTCAGTGCCAAGCTTATTACTGAGCAGTAAAGCAGTTCTGCCTCCTGAATCTGATCAAAGTTCTCCACCGCATCCTGACTCAGCCAGGTCTCAATTTTAGTGATTGTCCCCTGAAACATGTAGAGGACTTCCAACCTGGAATGGTGACTTTATTTAAAAATAGGGTTTGGGGGGAGGCAGGAGGTGCTGGGGCCTTTTAAGTGGCCACCCTCCTGCCCCCAGCCGACAGGCCTGGCCCCTGCACTGTCCCGACGTGTGGTCCACTTGGGCCCCGTGGCTCAGTGGGGCACGCGGGTGGCCTCCTGAGCAGCCCGAGCCCATGATGGCCACACGCCCCAATGGTGCTGCCCAGAAGCAGCTCCCAGCCCCTCAAGAAGGGGCGGAGGATCCATGAGGTTCAGGAATCGATTCCAGCATTTCATGAACCATTGAGACCCCAGCCAATGGCCGCTGCGAACCACCTTGCTAGGATCATGCCCTTAGCTGTCCCCCGCGTGCGTGGCGCACTGTTCCCGCTTGTGGGCAGCGCGCCTCCCTCTGTGTCTGACCACCGCGGGGAGAAGGTGAGAGCCTGACTGTGCGGAGCGGCCTCCGCGCCCCCTTCCTCTTTTCCACCCTGTGTGGGATGCAACTCCCCTCTGGTTCCTGGCGGCTTCTGGTGGCCCCTGGCTAAGCCTCGTGAACTTGGACCCCTGACAGCCCATTGATTTATCGGGCTCCCAGCAGCTGGAGGAACCCTTGTTCTCCCGTGGAAAGTCTAAAGCACTTGAGCTCTTCTTCCATCTCACAATGGGATTTTTTCCAGGCTTGGGGACATCATGAGTCACACCCACAGATGTCAGGCACTTGCCTGGGGGGCTTCATTTATTGCTTGAGAGTTGTGTTCTTTTAAGAGAGATGGCATTACTCCCTTTGGCCATGCCATCTGGCACCTGTTGGTGCCCCAGCCCCTGCAGTGTGTTCCTACCCACTTGGGAATACCTGCGCTGAAGTCCTAGGACTTTATGTGACATTTATCACCAGTTTGTGCTAGGTCTCCAAAACCAGTATTATCTTGACTATGGCACTGGGGAACAGGGTCAGATAGGAAAATTGCATAGGAAAAAAAAAAAAAGCAGCAATTGCACTTTCTTTTCATCTTTTGACCATAATTGCTATGAAAGTATAAAAGCTGTGTTCTGGAATTTCCCCCCTTGCAGTAAACAAAGAAAGTAGTGAATCAATTATTCATTCCATTCCACTACCACGAAGTACTCTGTCCAACTGATGTTTATAAGCCAGAATTCTGTACTTTCATTTTACGGATTTTATGACATGACTTTTCTAAATTAGTAGATCAGGTTGTAAAAGCCAGCACAATAACAAAACCTCCTTTGTAAGAAAAAAAGAGTTGTCTGTATCACTTTCGCGTTGACTGTGTAAAAAATCATGAAGAGAACTTACATGACTTTTTACCACGTTTCATTTTGGCATAATGTGTTATTTTTTAAACAGAAACTTTAGTTGTTTTTTTTTTTTTTTGTAAACTAAAAAAGAATGTTTCATTGATGTGTATCTCTGCTGTTCCTCATTCCTGTGGATTTTTGCAGCAAGCAGTCAACATTTCACACATGAAGCCTGAATTCAGTGCTGCTTTAGGCCCTGTACTTGACATAGTTTGGCTCAACCAGTGAAGTAAGAGTAACTTGATATTACTATCTTTTTCAAAAGATCCAACTTTTGCTGGGCATGGTGGCCCACGCCTGTGATCTCAACGACTTAGGAGGCCGAAGCAGGAGGACGGCAAGTTCAAGTCCAGCCTCAGCAATTTAGCAAGACCCTAAGGAACTTGGCGAGACCCTGTCTCAAAATAAATAAATAAAAAGGGCTGGGGATGTGGCTCAGTGGTTAAGCGCTCCTGGGTTTAATCCCTGGTACAAAAACAAACCAACAAAAAGATCCAATTTTTCTCTCTGCCTTTGCCATGTTTCCGCAGGGTTTCTTTCAACATGGGTGAGAATTCTGCCACGTTCTGATAGTGGTGTTCGTTTGCCCTCCGCTGGAAACTTCTCAAGAACGTTATGAATCACAGTGAAGAGTCATGTTGCCTGTTGGGTGCTCAACAGTTAAGTCCTTGTCACTTAGCTTATAGCAATATTAATTTTAAATTGTGGAACTAGATGTATACATTTACATTTCTGCCTTTCCTCTGCATCTCTCATTATCCTTTTTTTTTTTTAAATTAGAAAATATTTAAAGCATTGTTGGACAGGTAGAAACTTGTATCTGTGATCCATGGGCTATATCCTGGCTCAGTGGAGTGGTGTTTATGTTATTTTTCATTTTTCTTCAGTGACTTGCATTAAGATTAATGCAAGATTAATTGCTTTGTTGGTTAACCTTTCTTGTTGGTGTTCTAAGAAACGACAGAACTTGCCTTGAGGTTGGGTGCCAATATTGCCTGTTTTCTAGCAATGAACTTGCTCAGTGCAGTTTTTAGATTGATGTCTAGCTTATTAATACAAATTTTGTACTGACGTAGCTTCAAAAGAGAGTTTATGTTGTTGGGTGTGGTGGCACACACCTGTGATCCCAGTGGCTCAGGAGGCTGAGGCAGGAGGATCTCAAGTTCAAAGTCAGCCTCAGCCAGTTAGTGAGGCCCTATGCAACTCAGTGAGACTCTGTCTCTAAATAAAACACAGAAGGGGCTGGGAATGTGGCTCAGTGGCTAAGTACCCCTGGGTTCAATCCCCAGTATCAGAAAAAAAAAAAAGTATATTTTGTGTGTATGTTTAGAACTCTGATTTTGGTGAATTATAGGGGAGTGAGGAACAGAGGAGTAATGTTTGCTGGTGAATTCTTAAACAGGCAAAATGCCCCAGGCTAACTCCACCTCTGTGCACATGGCTCTGCACATCTGAATTCCTGTTGTTTTACTGTGTGTATTTTATTTTCAATCCATCAACTTTTGTGGATTCGTTTAAAATCTGCTTGAAAGGAACACTGTCAAAACCACTAAAAAGTATATTAAAAATTATGCTGTAGATTAGCATACTGTTACTTGAATTTTAAAAAGATAGGCCTTTGTAGAAGTAGTGATGTTAAGATAAGGTCATATTGGATTAGGGTGGGTTTTTTAAATAAAATGACTCTTGTCCTTCCAAGGAGTGGAAGACGGAGACAGAAACACAAATGCACAGGGAAGAAGCCATGTGACCACAGAGGGAGAAATTCAGAGGACGTAACCAGAAGCCAGGAATTGCCAGCAACTGCCAGAAGCCGGGAGAGAGAGAAGAAGGATTTCCCAAGAGCCTTTGGAGAAGAGTGGCCCTGGTGGCACCCTGGTTTCAGACATCAGTCTTCTGGAACTAGAGGTAATGAACTTACCTTGTTTTATGCTATGATAATAGGTATGGAAATCCTAGGAAATTATTATATAGTACCTCCCTATAGGACATCAATATCCATTTTATTTTATTTTTAAAGTTTTATTAACATCGATGTTTTGTATTGGGGATTGAACCCAGGGACATGTTACACTGAGCTACATCACCAGTCCTTTTTATTTTTATTTGAGGAAGCAAGAGATTTTCTAATTTCCAGGAGGAAAAAAACGAAAATCCCAGGGAAGGGCTTCGACTGGCTTTGCCAGTGTGCATGGATCAGTGAGGACCGGTGGATGGGCTCCATAGCCTGTCCTGCCTGCATTGGACCTGCAACTGTCAAGCAGTCACAAAGGCCACAAAAGACAGTGGGAGGCATCTGAGCATGACCAAGGGTGGAGGCCAAGAGACCCACCGAGACTCCAGCCCCGCCTCTGTATCCACCACCAGGCTGATGTGCTGGAACAAGAAACCAGAAGCAGGTGGAACTACAGGAGGAAGGTTATCTAGAGAAGAGTTTCAGAAGACAGACGCTGTGTAGGCTGAAGCAGGTTGTTGGTATCGTCCCCAGAACCCTGAAATTCATGTCCACTCAGAATGGAATGTGACCCTATTCAGAAATAAGCCAAAGAAGTTTCCATCAGAAGCTGGGAGAGAGGCTGGGAACACATTCCCCTTGTGAGCCCCAAGATGAAATCAATGCTGTCAAACCTTGATTTTGAACTTCTGGCCTCTGAAACATCAGAGAAAATAAATTTCTGTTGTAAACTCCCAGCAGGTGGTACTCCATCATGGTCGCCCTCGCAAGCGAATGCAGATGTTGAACTCGATACTGTCTCTTTTTAAATACCTCTGAATTACAAAGTGGAATCTTCAGAAAACACAAGAGGGTTCAACTTACTTAATAAGAAGTGTAGTTATTTGTATCATTAGGAGGAACATCCTTTGTTGAAAGAGAAAATTAAATTTCTTATTGAAGTGGAAAGATTTGCCTATAGTACTGGTTATAATTAAATATGCCAATTTATCACTGATAGTACTGATTATAAAAATAAAATTACTTTAGAGGACGAGAATGTGAATACCACAAGGTCGTTAAATACAATATGTGGAAAAGGAATGAGGGAATTTCCACCGACTTGCTTGATTTCAATCAAAATTTTTCAAGCAATTGTATTCCATTTTCTTTAATGAGAATATCATCCGTCTGCACTTCCATGGGGAGAGAAACAGGATAGTTTATGAAGTGAAATTACTTTCAAGCTAATTTGATTTTGTGTTTTAAAGCCAAACAATTCCCAACATTTGTCTTTAGCACTGTTACCCCATCCCGTACAAGGAGGCCTGAAGCTCGTGGCTAAGGCAAGTTCTACTAGATCTTGCTCACAGAAAACTTTCTACCCTCTTAATTCAGTTTGTTGGCTTGTTTTCTTGAGAATAGAAAAGATCTAACTTTTGTAATATTATGACACTTGACAGAACCTTGGCTTCTGTTCTACATTATGCATAATTAGCTTATTCTACATTTTATAGTTCTAGCATATACCAGAAAATAAATTTTCTTTTCCTCTCTGGGAAGGTATGGCCCCTACTTGTTCTTTCTCTTGTGATGTAATTTTATGTGTCAACCTAACTGGGTGAAAGGGTACTAAAAACATCATTGGCAATAAAAGATTACTTCTGGGTATGTCTGAGGGTGTTTGTATGGACTGAGCTGACGTGACTGGAGCCATCTTGAGCCATAACCACTGTGACAGCCACACAATAAGCCTAGTCGGGTCACTCCTCATGGTTTCCCAGCATATTATAAGCAGATGAAACCATTAGAGTGGAATGTGGAGCGTTATGATCTGGACCGAGCCTGGTCCTTGAATATTAGCTTGAGACAACCAGGTATGTTCCGTCCTGGATAAAGTCACTTTTGTCCTGACCACTATGTATCCCCTACTTCTGACTCAAATTGCAGGGTTCCCCTTGTTCTTGCTGCTGCCCGGGACCACACTTCTGCCAGTCCGTACAATAGATTGCACTCTGCCACTTTACTTGGGCTCATGGCACCGTGGGGCCACCGGGTTGTTGTGGAGCAGCGTTTCTGTAGAGATGCGAGTCTGGATTGGCAGACTGAGTGAAAAAGATTCACGCCCATGGATGTGTGCCCGCATCATCCAACCCCTGCAGGCCCAGTGGGACAAAAAGTTGGAGCAGGAGCAGATTCTTTCTCACCATTTAACCTGCACAGCTGCTTCTCCTGTCGTCCTCCCTCAGTGCCGCTGGGTCTCAGGCATTTGGTTTCAGGTTGAACTGCACGACCCGTCTCCGGGGTCCTCAGCTTGTAGATGGCAGATGATGACTTCATGGCCTCCATAATCCTGTGAACCAATTTGTTTTATACATGTGCATATATGTCTTTCTCTTTCTCCCTGAGCATGGTATGCATGTGTGTGTGTGTGTGTGTGTGTGTGTGTGTGTATGTGTACACATATGTTGAGCTGCTTTATCAGTTTGCAGTTACGACTCTGAGGTGACTTTGGTGACATCCACAGCTTGCACTAAGCACTCATGTTGAGCCCTTGCCTGCACATTTCCATGAAATCCTGCTCAGCTGGAGCCAGCCATGTTCCTGAGGGGCAAACCGTCCAGCGCTTCTCAGGCACCCCTCGGTATCCCCAGCACGTCTGCACGGATCTTCAGACAGACAGGGGTTTTCATGTTTACCTCTTTCCTTGCTTTATTGTTCTGGCTCTATTTCTTCCATTTCAGCCGACTTCCTTTATATTCTGAATCATCCCGGTGCATATGAAAAGCCCTTCTTTTCAATTTGGTCTCAGGAGGTTGCAGGCATTCTCTAGTTCTTAGCTCCTTATCAGGGGGCACCATGGCTGTGGCAATTTTTTTTGCACCAGAACCTCTGAGTTTTCAACTAGGGGCTACTTGTTCCCTCGCAGCCATCCCCAGGGGACATTTGGCAATGTCTTTAGGTGCTTTGGGTTGCCACACCTGAGAGAGAGAAGCTCCGGTGTCAGAAGAAGTTAGGAATATTGCAAAAATCCTACAATACTTGGGACAGTCAGGCCCTCAGACAAAAGATCAGGTGCAAACTGTCAATAGGAACGCAGCTGAGAGACCAGCTCTAAGGGAAATGAATGTGGCTGGAATAAAAACGAGCTGCCCTGAGACCTTCATGTTCTCTGCTGTTTTAAACTTGCATTGGATTGATTACAGAGATAATAAACTGCCTTTCTGTTTTGCGATTTATTTCTGATGCTCTGGTCTTATCATATCCCCCAATATCTTTACATTTTCATTCTTGCCAAATTTGTGGTAGAGAAACTTGAGCCCCCACATGACCTATTCTGGTTTCCCAGTGTTGTCACCTGAGTGACATGTGATCGTGTTTTGGTAATGTCTGGGGGTGGGACCTGGAGACCGTGCGCTTCTCCTGGGGCCCTTTGTGGGAGACAAGGAGGAAAATCCAATCTTGGATTTTTAAGTTCTGCATGGAAGTGACATTCACGCCACTCCTCTGTTATATTTCCATTTCTTGTTTTTAGAATGAATACATACATGATAAAGCATTTTGAGAGAAACTAAAAAATGACAGAAATAAATTTTAGACTTAGGCACAAATGTAGTGATGTGCATGCCATGATTCTAAAATCATTTTTAGTGCCAGAAAAGTTGCAATAGGAAATAAAGCAGAGCCTGAACTTGGAAGCCACAGGATTGACTGGAGCTGAGCTCAGTGAGGGGAGAAGGGAATCAGGGGAAGATTGTCCCCCCGCCCTGCAGAGCTGAGTTTGCTCTTGCACTTGTGACCTTCGTCCTCTGAATAAGCCATAACAGAGGATGTTCTCATTTGCCCGTGAAGAATCATATAAATGTAGGCATTTTCATTAATTAGGTTGCCGAGTTATACTTTCACTATACTGTATAATAAACACTGGGCAAATTGAATGGTGAAAACGGAACATCTGGACCCAGATTCATGGCAGGGAAATGTCACAGTCCCTGGTGACCCAATGTCTCTCTTCTGTTTTCTCTTCTTTCAGTGATTCCACACACACAAAAAGTTTTCCCAATCCCCCCTCCTTCTCCATGCCATCTCTGGACACCTTTAGTCTGTCTTTGCTACTGTTGAAACCAGGACCCCAGGGAAAAGCAAATTCCCTGAGATAAGTTTCGTTGCAGAGAGAACAGACGGCAGATGTTCCATGGAGCACGCTATTCACGCAGCCCAGGGCTGCCCTCCCTGGTTCAGCCGCATCCGATATGGAGTTTATGGTTAATTAGTCGATGTGCCAATTAAATATTTTTTTTTCAAAAATTAGTGCACACAGATATGTGCCTGACAATTTGCAAGGACATGGATATACACCCTCCAACACACGCAAACATACTCCAGAAATTACAGCAACTGGAGAGATTTTAATGCAAATAATTGACACACTGCAAAATGGTAATGTGCAACAGGCACTACCAGAACCACCAAGTCCAATGTGTTAAAATGGAACTCTTCAGGCTATCGTGCTTCCCACAGCCCATGAATCTGGGGCGGTGCCGTAAGGAGAATTATGGACTCGGTCACTTCTTTGTCCCCATCCCAGGTTCTTGCTCCATCAATTCCTGTGACTTCAATACAGTCCACCTGAGATTTTTAAAAACTCTTCTACGTGTCTCTATCCCAGTAGATTGCCAAATTTGGAAAATAAAAATTCAAACAGTTAAATTTGAATTTCAGATAAATAAATAGAGTTTTTAGTGTAAGGATGTCTCAAATATTGCTCTGTATTTTATCGTCTTTTTCCCTGGCAACTCTGTCCCCTAAGGACTACTTATTTCAGTCCCATTTATCTGAGCCCACTCCACAGCCTCCCAAGGTAACACCTGCCCCTGACCTCCCCCTACATCTGAAAAGGTGAGCTTCACAGCATCCTACCTATCAATTTTGTGAAATTTCAACAGAGAATATAGAATGGGTACAAAGCCAAACATGATGTGTGTGTGGGGGGGGGGGGTAGTGATAAGTCTTTGACCACCTCCCTGTCACGCTCAGAGATGTCATTTAATGGTGAACTTACTTTAGATAAACGCACAATTTCTGCCTCCACTGGTTTTGGGCGCCCCCTCGTGGTCAAAGCTTGTCAGTCGCTCCTGGAGGGGCACTGTACAGGAGAGAAGGGAATGGTTGTGGGTTTGGACCAAGGACAACCAAATCATAAAGAGAAGAGATGGTCTTGCCGTCTCTGGGATGCAGGGAAGCTGTATCACTTTTCCTTGCAAAAGACCAACGTGAGCCTTTCTTAGTTGTCGTGAGTATAACTTCTGAAGTGTGTCTCAATTAAAAAAAAAAAAAACTGCAATGTCCTAGATTTAATTACAAGGGTCAGAAGATTGAGGGGGAGAAGAAATATGGAAGTCAATTAGCTAACAGCTTCAGGGCAAACCCATAAATGACTAACATTCCTGAATGCATGCTGGCTTAAGGTTGACCACAGGTGTCATTGTGCCCTATTTATATTAAACTTTCCAGGTTATTAACTCCAGCCAACCCAACTGCGACCGGTACCTTCCCTTAGGGACTCTCTTCCTCTCCCAGGAATCCTGGCCTTCATGTCACCTGCCCCTCTTATCGATAGCCAATGGAGCGTCACTGTAAACCATTTATGCTTCTTCCTCCAGTCTTCATTCTAAAAATGCTCTTGGCTCTTAGGTCCTGCAGACTTTTACCCAACTGCTATCTGGCCTTGCTGCTGGTGGTTGTGGAACTTGTCCCAGAACCTGGTCCCTTTCCCAGCTGACATCTGTAAGTCTCAATGGATCCTTTTATTTCAGGCATGTCTTGTTCTCAAGAGATTTGATTTAATACTCTGCAAACAAAAAGGCCTTAAGATGCAGGAGGTTGTTAGGCTACTCTGATCAGTGGTGGCCTTGGCCTCCTGGAACTGTTTAATTCACAGCCAAATCATCTTGTTTATGTTCTTCTACATTCTTTTTCATTTAGATTGTGTTGACTAAGTTCCAGGGCATGCATATACATATTTGTCAATATTTGGGGGTCTGGTAACTAAAAAAGCACTGAAAAAAAGAAAAGAATCTTGCTCCAGGCTGGGGGTAGAGCTCAGTTGGTAGAGTGCCTGCCTTGCATGCACAAGGCCCTGGTTCAATGCCCAGAACCACAAAAAAAAAAAAAAAAAAAATCTTGCTGTCTGTATGGTGGCTTTCCTCCTTGTGCTGTGCTGTGCTGAGTCTAGAGGTCTCCATCGCCCTCTCAGATCCTTAACTGATGGCTTTTCCATACTTGTCTCCTAGAGGCCTCAGGGTACTCATCCAAAAGCATGTTTAAACTTGCTCCTTCTACACCAAGTGCGGGGGGGAGGGCTTCTCTCTGGAATTCCATCAATCTTCATTAAGACCAAACCCACAAAAGTGAACCAGTTGCCAGCCATCTCCATCCTGGAATCGCTTTATCTCAGAAAAAAAGACTAAGGAACGCAGACATCCCCGATGGACTTGGTTATAAAATACTCTCTGCTTCTTGGGCTCATTCACATTTCAAAGAGAATCATTTTGCAAACTAATTTCTGTCTCTGGGTTCATTCATCCCATAATAATTATTTATAATCCCTTAAAATACCTAGGGCCCCATTCTCCCACTTTCCCTATAGAAAAGGAGTATATAAATTGAATCATGCTGGGCTAGTATGTGAGTCCATTATGTGGCTGCCTCCTTGCACATAATAATTTTCTTTGTCCTTTCTCCTATTTGGTCTGTATATTGTTCATTCATTCTAGCAAACTGGGTGGAGGGGAATTTTCCCTTTGGCTCTACACCTAATGATTCTTCTCTAAATTGTATACAGAAGTCCTCCCTTATTCATGGACAGTACATTCTAAACGCCTCCCCCCAATGGATGCCTGAAATCATTGATAGTATGAAACCCTAGATGATCAGTGACTAACAGACAGGTAGCATATACAGCATGGATACACTGAACAATGTCCCTGGTGGGATGGAGCAGGACATTGACAGATTTCATCATGCTGTTAAGAATGTTGTGTAATTTAAAACTTATGAATTGTTTATTTCTGGAATTTTTGATTTAATATTTCCAGATGATTGAGTAACAAAAACTACGGAAAGGGAAACCTCAGATAAGGAGTAACTACTATAACTTGAATTACTATCTGAGTTTTACTAATAGTGTTGCTGATATGTCAAAATTGTGTGTTTCAGGTTCTTATTGGTATTATTGTTTCCTGTCTTCCATTATTATTTTAAAGAGAACATATTATGGAACACAAAGAAATATTAAAATTGCAAAGAACATGAATACTGTAAATGAGGCCATTATTTCTTTTTTTTAAAACATATATAATATAAAGTGGATAGATTACTTCACATGAAGTATTTTATTTGAGCTACTTTTTTTACATTCGAGCCATTTTGACTAGCCCACAGTCTATCTAAAACTTCTTATACAATTTTTAAATTAAATAGGATTTTTAAATTTAAATGTTAATTATTTTCAATTAGAAATAATTTATTGAATATAGGTTAAGAGAGGTTATTTCACACTTTATGTACAAGTTCCAACTCTTTGCTGTCACCCTGGTGCTCTTTTGGCAGGTTTTTGTCATTTGAGTAGACGCTGTCACTGAATTTTCTTGCTTAGATAATGTGATTTTTGTTCAGAGGAAAAAAATCCTCCTGTGATAGTGTATTTTGTTTCTCTATCATATAAACGGAAAATTATGTAAGAGGGTAAGTTATACATTTGTTTCGCACCTGTGGTATTTAAAAAGTGGCAGGCATTCAGAGCTGTCATGAAGACTCAGGCCAAAAATGCTTTATTGCTTACGATTATCCTCATCTTACTTTCAAAAAGGAACGAATCTTAATATTCATGTGTTCTGTTCGAATTGAGGATTGAACAATAAAAGTGGATAACTTATTTTCGCTCCCAGTACAAATACTTTTATCTCGCCATGTTCAGAGTCCTGGTTTTGGCTTTGCATTATAATACTGTGAAATGGATCGTCAAATATGCTCTCTGAGTTGCATTTGTAAAATAATGGTATGAAACATATACTTGACCCCACTCTGGGCAATAAAGCATTTCAAACTAAGCACACGCTGCGGGGTGTAATCACAGCAGCTGCCTGGACTGGTTTCCCTGCAAGAAGTTGGGAGATGGTGTTGCTTAGAATTTGGTGTTTAGCTCTGCACATGCTCACTGATGGTGGGCTTGGTCAAATGGCTAAAACATGATGAAATAATCAGAGGTTGGTCCCAGGGATACTTGGTGTCCATCCATCTTACTGTCTGATGGGTCTCCAGGATCTAATGAGTAAAATTCCATTTTAGCCTCATGCCTGCTACCATCTTAAACTAGGGTTTCAGACCATTCTAGTCTCTCTGATCATCCTGGTCTGTAGGCTGTTTGGTCTGGAGTCTTTTTAACTTTTAATTAATTTGCTTATTATTTTTATTAACACATCAGTGGGATTCACTAATATTTCCATACATGTATACAGCATGCTTTGATCATATCCAGCCATCCTTATTTTCCCACCCACCCCTCACTACCCTTTCCAGCCCTTAGTAATCACAATTACTATTTGACTTTCAAGTAGATTTTTTAAAAAATTTCTACATTTGATAGAGGACATACAGTACTTATCTTTCTATATCTGGCTTATTTTACTTAATAAGATGTCCTCCAGTTTCATCCATTTTCTGCAAATGGCAGGATTTCACTTTTTTATGGGTGAATTATAGTCCTCCATTCTGCATATATACTATATTTTCTTTATCCACTTATCTGTTAATGGGGGCCTAGGCTGATTCCATATCTTAGCTATTGTGAATAGTGCCACAATAAACATGAGCATGCAGGTATCTCTTTTGTCTTCTGACTTCATCTATTTTGGATATATACTCAGCAGTGGATAGCTGGATCGTAGAGTAGTTCTATCTGTAGCTTTTTGTTCCCCATAGTGGCTATTATGGTTTACATATGAGGTATCCCCCAAAAGCTCATGTGTGAGATAATGCAAAAATTTTTAGAGGTAAAATGATTAGATTATGAGAGACATAACCTAATCAGTGAATTAATCCTCTGATAATGGATTGATTACCTGGGTGGTGACTGTAGGCAGATGGGGTGTGGCCTGAGGAAATAGGTCGCTGGGGGCGTGCCTTTGGGGTTTATATTTTGTCCTTGGTGAGTGGAGCTGCTGCTCTCTGCATCCTGTTTACCATACTCTGAATTGCTTTCCTCCACCACGCCCTTTTGCCATGTTCTGCTTCACCTTGGGCCCAGAGCTGTGTAGATGGCCATCTGTGGACTGAGACCTGTGAAACTGTGAGCCCCAAATAAACCCTTCCTTCTCTAATTGTGTCAGATCTTTTGGTCACGGTAACACAAAAGCTGACTAACCCTGTGGCTGTGCTAATTTGCCTTCCCACCAGCAGTTCCTTTTTCTCCACATTCTTCCCAGCTTTTGTTAACATTGTTTTTTTGGATAATTGCCATTCTCACTGGGGTGAAATGTAATCTCAGTGCAGCTTTGATTTGCATTTCTCTTGTGGTTGATGATGTTGAGTATTTTTTTCTTTTCTTTTTTTTTTTTTTTGGCCATTTGAATTTGTTATTTAAAAAGTATATATTCAGATCATTTGCCCATTTTAAAAATCGGATTGCTTGTCTTTTTATTGCTAAAATTTTCACATTCTTTATGTCTTCTGGATATTAACCTTCTGCCAATCAATAGCTGCAAATGCATTTTTCCCGTTGTGTAGATTGGCTCTTCATTCTTTTGATTGTCTCCTTGGCTGTACAGAAGCTGTATGGATCAAAGACCTTAATGTAAGACTTGATACTTCGAAACTACTAGAAGAAAACATAGGAGAAACACTTCAAGACATTGGGACAGGCAATGATTTTCTGGACAGGACCCCTTCCCCCTCAAAACATAGGAAACAAGGGTAAAAATTAACAAATGCGATTATAGCAAAGTCTTTATACCTTCATTGTGGGAGCACTGTTCTCTCACCTGAAAAAACTTTTATTTTCCCTCTGTCTACCCAAAGCCTAACCAACTCCTATGGCCTAGAAATTTCACCTGCTCTGTGAGGTCCCTCTCCCCTCCTCCCAGCCCTGAAGTTACCTCTCCTTTTTCTGTGCTTCTTGGCCACGTAGGGCCACTTACATTATCTCTCCTAGGACTGGCCCCATGCAATTATAAACTCCCTGTGACCCAGACTGTGCATGTTTGATACTTCTATTCTGAAAGTAGTCGGCACAGAAAAGCCTAGTGCCTACAAGGTATCCAGTAAGAATCACTGCAGGTGAATACAAGTTAAAAATGTGGGTGGCAGGGGCTGGGGTTGTGGCTCAGTGGTAGAGCGCCTGCCTCGTGTGCATGAGGCACTGGGTTCGATCCTCAGCACCACATAAAATAAATAAAATACAGATATTGTGTCCATCTACAACTAAAAAAAAAAATTAAAAAAAATGTGGGTGGCAAAGGATGGCGTTTTCAAGCACAGCTTTTAAAATATCTCTGAATGTGAAGAAAGAGTATAGTCAATGTGTCCACATGGTATGACAGCTTGCGTCGAGAGAGGGGACATATGCATTTCACCACATGTAATTGTGCAGTTGAGCTCATTTGGAATTGAGTAAGCCACCTTGCTATATGAGTACTTGATTTCTTTCTAATTTCAAACTTGTTCATGGAACTTTTAAAAGTTCTTGGTTTTAATGAATTGTTTAATGATGCGGCATTTCTTCTTTACATATGGCAAACTGGAAACCACCTATGAAAGTACTGTTTTCTAGATCAAATTATTTTTCAAAAGAAGCAAGAGCATGTCTCTACCTAAAGAAAATCAAACATATGTTTTGACAGCATTTGGCTCCTGTGAAACCTATTTATGAAGAATTAAATTGGCAAAAAGACAGAATAAAAGGTTAAAATGCTTATTTTAATTTGCTAAATTGATTTGAAAATTTCAGACAAAGAGGATTTCTAGAAAAAAGTAATAAACCTTGTATATAAAATGCAAAAAATAATTCTAATTCTTGTTCTTCTCTATTTCTCATACGTGTTAATTATGAAAGCATTTATTGAAATTCATACTATCCAGGTTCTGGTGCTGAGATTTCACCAGAGGTCAGTTGAACCATCTGTTTCTCTCTCTTGTTGAAAACAACAGAGCTACATTTTTAATATGCCTTCAAAATAAGTTAACCCTCACTCGGTTTTAAGATCTGTTGGATAAAATTTTGAGCTAAGTGAAGGAACAATTTGTTGAAACTAGAGATCAGAAATGTGTGTGTTCTTCCATGTCAGTGACCCCCCCCACACACACACACATACAGGTGGAGGGCTTCCTGCCACTTGGAAGAACAGAGGCATGTAAGCTGGAAGGAAGTGAGAACAGGACTCAGGTGACCACTGGGATGGTTGTCTATGCAACAGAAACTTTGGTGTTCAATCTTCAAATTCTCCACTGGATCCACATGGTGTCCTGTGGATCCAGTGTAGAATCACAACCACCCAGTTAAAATAAAAAAAAAAAAAAAAAAGTGACAGGTGATACTGATTTTAGTGGCAAATGATACTGATTTCCTCCTACAACTGATTTCTCTCTCTAGCTGAAGAACTACCCCACAAAAGAGCTGTGACCTTTTGATGTCTCTTTTAGCAGGGATCACAATCAGTTTAATAATCAAACAATGGAAGCAACAGTGTGGTCTGGAAATCAGCACTGAAGCAGGACACCTGGAACCAACAAGGATCATCTACACTATGCTAGTGTTGGTAAAATGCAGTATTTATCAATGCTTGCTGTAGTAGATTGAATGATGGGCCCTCGTCCCAAGTATATCAAGTCCTAATAGTCCTAATCCCTTGGCCTTATAAAGGTAATGCAATTTGAAAAGCGGGTCTTTGCAAATATGATTAAGTTAAAAATCTTACTCTGGTTTTTCAGGTGGGTCTTAATTACCATTGTAAGTGTTCTCATGAGCCAGGAGTGGTGGCACATGCCTATAATCCTATCTACTCAGGAGGCTGAGGCAGGAGGATTGTGAGTTTGAGGCCAGCCTGGCAACATAGTAAGACCATCTCAAACACACACACATACACACACACACACACACACACCCTTAGAGAGACAAAGGGAGATCACACAGACAGAATAGGAGAAAGTAACGGAGGCAGAGATTGGAGTAATGCAGCCACAAGCCAAGAGATTCCAACAGCATGCAGGTTCTGATTTAGATATAAGATTTGCCCCTAAAGTTCATGTGTGGATCAATGCAAGAAAGTTTACAGGTGAATTGATTGGGTTAGAGAGCTTTAACCTAGTCAGTTAACACCCAGAGATTAACTGGGTGGTAACTGTATGCAGCTAGAGGAGGTGGAGGTGGGTTTTTTGTGATATGCCTTTGGGGTTTATATTTGATCCCTGGAGACTGGAGCTAGCGTGCTCGCTCGCTTGCTTGCTTTCTTTCTCTCTCTCTCTTTTTCTCTCTCCCCCCTCCTTCCTCTGCCACACACTTCTACCACAATGTTTTTCCACACCTCAGGCCCTTAGAAATGGAGTCAGCCATCTATGGACTGAGACCTTTGAAACTGTGAACCTCAAATAAACTTTTCCTCCTCTGTTCTTTTCAGGTCTTTTGGTAACAGCAGGGAAACAGTGGACTAAAACAGAAGTTGGTACCAAGAATCGAGATTATTGCTGTGACTAACCTGACCCTGTGGTTTAGAGGTTTTTGGAGTTTTTTGGAATTGTGGGAGGAATTATGAGACATTTAGAGATACAAGCTGGAAAAGCTTTAGATTGCTGTAAGTGGAACTTAAAGGGCAATTCTGGTGGGAGTTCAGAAGACCAGAATGTCAATAGACTGTGAACAATAAAGAGTGGGGTTATGAGGTTTCAGAGGAAAAGGAGGACTCTACTGGAAATTGGACTAAAGGTCATTATGTTACATTCTGGAGAAGAAATCATCTACATTTTGCCATGTTCTGAGACTTTTCCGTGAGGCTGAACTTAAAGATGATGGATTAATTCATCTGGCAGAAGAGATTTCTAGGCAGCACAGCATTCAAGGGGTGGCATGAGTATTGCCGACAGCTCTTAGCCAAGTTTATTGTGATAATCAGGAGAAGAAAGCAAAGCAGAAAGATTTGGAAAACTTAAATTTTGGCCAGAACCCACTAAAACTAGGGCTAAAGAACTTGTGGTAGTTAAAGAGAATACAGCCACTAAAGAGAAGCTAAGTACTTTACCCAGAAACAATCGGAAATATGGCTTGAGAACATCTTAGTAATTGGCCAGACTGCATCCATTTCAAACTCAAGGATGTAACAGTGAAAATTCTTTTGAGGCAAGACCAGTGCTTGAATGGGGAGTCCCAGGAAATTGTTTCACCGTGCTCAGCCACTACTCAGCATGGCTCATGCTGCAGCCATGGTCTTTAGAGGTTTGGCTGCTGCTTAAGATGGCAGTGACCTTGGCGTCAACCACGAGCCCTTTGGAGAGAACATGGTGACTCCATGTGCCCCACATGTTGGACATAGAGCTACAGAACTTGTTTTCCCAGCTGGATTTGGTCCCATCCTTCTTTCTATGTCCCTATTTCTTCCTTGTGGAATGGAAATGTTTATTCTGTACATTTATATATTAGATATATGTAGCTTGCTTTTGATTTTTATGGGGGCTCATGCTAAGAGTTTGCCTTGAGTTTCAGAGGAGACTTTGTACTTGGACTTTTGATAATGTTGGAAGAGTTGAGACTATGGGGATTCTTGGAAATGGACTAAATGATTTTTGAATTGTGAGATGGGCATGAGCTTCTGGGGGCTAGAGATGAAATGTTATGGTTTAGGTACGCGGTGTCCCCCAAAAGATAGTGCAAGAAAGTTCAGGGGCAAAAGAATTGGGTTAGGAGAGCCTTAACCTCATCAGTGCATTAATCTACTGCTAGGAATTAAGTGGATGGTAAATGTAGGCAGGTCGGGTGTGGATGAAGGAGTTGGGTCCCTGGTGGCATGTCTTTGGGGCATATACTTTGTCCTTATTCGGTGGATCGCTCTCTCTCCTTCTCTTTCTCCCCCCTCTTCTCTCTCTCTCCTTCCTAGTGGGACGTCCTGAGGTGCTTTCCTCCATCACGCTTTTCTTGCATGATGCTGTGCCATACCTCAGGCCTGAGGAATGGAGTTTGCTTTCTACAGACTGAGACTCCCAAAACTGTGAGCCCCAACTTAACTTTTCCTCCTCTAATTGTTCTTGTCAGGTCTTTTGGTCACAGTAGCAAATGGGATGACTGAAACACAGAACAAATTCTCCCCTTAAGCCTCCAGCAGGAATATGGCTGTGCTCAGCCCTGGATTTGGAATTCTGGCCTCCAGAACCATAAGACTAAAACTTTTTTTTTTTTTAAAGCCACCCAATTGTGATAAGTTATTACAGTAGCCAGAAACTAACACACCCACCTGGTACAGGTCGCGGGGAAGATTCAGATTGAGTAAGCATGGCCTTTGTGGCATTTTTTCCTTTTTTCCCACTAATGCTCAGATAAATATGTCAAGAGGATTGGAGACAGTATTATAATTTATTGATTCGAAAATACGTGGTAAGGGCTTTTCATGTGCCAGTCACTGTGATTAGCTCTGGGGATGAAGCATGAACAGAATTCCTTTCCCTCTACATAGGCCTTACTTTTTAGCAAGTAAAAAATGTTTCAAGCTATGAAAGCAAAGGGGCAGGGGGCTAGTGACGTTGACTTCACCCAGGAGAATCAGGGAAGGTTTTAAGCATGGTGTGAACAGGAGGAGGTGGTATACCAGAGGGAGCAGCCATCCTCAAAGCAGGCATCAATGTGAACAATGATGGAAGTTGCAGAGCCCCCAGAAAGGCCAAAGATCCACGAGCAGGGGACGTGCAAAAATCTCTGCCGCATCCTTTCCACACCGGCCTCTAAAATTGTAGAACAGTGTTTTATTGTTTGTAAAACTAAGTCCAAAGACTGCATTTTGATGATTTTACAATCCAATCTCATGAATCCCAAATTGCTGGAGAAGCTGCTGTATGTGAATGAGCTCAGACGATGTTTGTCACGTAGTGGGATTTCAAGGGATTTTAAGCGAATCTGATATTTTAAAATCCTTCTAGCACTTTTATCCTTGGTTGACCACCATAGATGGTGGGTAGGCAGTTTTGTTATACTAACTATGGCCAAGATGCTGAATCTAAATATTTTTTGTATTAACTTCATGATTTTCCTTAGAGAAATGTATTGTCAGAGTGCTGTGTACATTTTTTTTTTTTTTTTGATGAAGCCAGCCTGAAGATTTATAGAAGTCTGGTTATTTGGGCAATAATTCGCTTATGAATTCATGAAAATGACCATAGGCTATACAAGTGACCAGATTTGGGCTGCCCCATCACCTTTGGCAAAATTCTGATAGTGATAAAAAAAAAAGACTTTATTCTTATGGATTAACAAGAATTAATTTCTAATGAGTTGTCTAAAAATGGAAACATTTTTATGTTTAGAATGGGGTTACTTTATAAGACATCCTATATTGGGAATTCAGATAAATTGAAACACTTTTGAAAATCTAGTCCTATGTAGCCTTTCAAAGAGCCAACCTGTATTTTAGAATTTCCCTAACGTAATGCAGACCTCCACCATTTAGAACAATCATTGTTGGTCTCATCCACTGCTCTGAGCAGGGACAAGCCTCTGAAATACAACTTCCCAGGTCATGGGGCACTTCCCTTTATTCAGGTGGAGGAGTCCCAGTTACGTCTGCAACAGTGTTTAATGTTCACATACCCCATTCTTCTGTTTGGTGAAATGAACACAAAAATTTAAATAGGGGTTGTTGGTACCCCTTTACTATTGTATAGAAATTTGCAAACTCATTACTATGATCTGAGCTATGCTTTTATTGTAAATTATTATTAAGTTTGTTTGCAAGATTGAAAGTCTTGTTCCATTTAAAGAGCAGAAGCATTTACAGGCTTGTCAGCACTAATTCATATTCTAATTAAAAAAAAAAATCTCAAACAAGAATATCAGCCCAGGTGTACAAACTTTACAGTGTCAATCATATCTCATTAGAAACTACTTGTCTTGTAGGAGGAAAGGGTTGCTGCAATCGTGTTATTTTCGAGGGAGAGTTTTTAAGTCAATTTTTATCCTTTCACATTGCTATGTTTACCATAAATGAAAACCATGAGAGGAACTTTAATAACAATATATTTATGATTATTGCTTTAATGAATATGTGAATTACAAAGTTTCAAAACATTTTGCTTGAGCCTCCCCAAAGAGACTTCTAAAATGCTAAGTAGCGTGAGCAGAAATTCTATCATTGGGCTGTTATCACCAGTATCATCTCTCGAAGGAGTTCTTTTTTATTTCCTATACTTCGAAAAATTGTAATTTCCTTTTCTTTTTTTAAAATTTAAGTTAAATTTTTATGTTTTAACTGGTACATAAAAACATAAATATTGTACATATCAATGGAATACCATGTGACGTTTCCATACATGTAGACATAGATCATGTCTAAATCAGGCTAAGTGTGCCTGATGGCATTCATATGAACGTGTTATGGGCCATGACCAAACAGACTCCATTTTACCCTGAGGCTCCCTGTCATGTAAGAGATGCTTCTCCCGTGGGAACAGCCCACCTCTGTGTCTATCAACAGTTGCTTAGCAGAGCATGCTTGGCAACACAAAATGGCAATTCTTATACAAGAATTTCCATTTTTCTCTGACAGTCTTCCCCATTAGAGAATGATTGTCTAGACCTTAGTAGTCATTCTTTAACTTGTTCTCAACGAGGGTCATTTTGACCCACTTCCCCTTCTGCTTATGATTTTTAGATCTCATAACATTTATTTATGGCTTAGAATCACAGCAACAGCCACTTGTGATTAATGTGGTTTTGGATTATAAAGGTGGACTCTAACCCGAGAGGCTGCAGACTTGGCCCACCAGCTGGTGAATAAAGGTTCTGTCTCCTGCTTTACGATGGACTCGGTGATTTATTGCAATCTCACCATAACAAATGAACACATGAATGAATGAACTGGTTTATCTATTTGCACGTTATTTATCATACCTGTAGCCTATCTTTACTGTAACTTTATTTTCAACATTCTCAAAGGATAAATCCTGGTCTGTGAGTGAGCCCAGTGGATCGGGGAGAAGGAAGATGTGACAGCTTGCTCAAAGAATCCAACTGACGGAGACTCCCTCCTGGTGGCACGTCAGCCTTTCTTTGTGCCTGACTAATAAAGTTTGGGATTCCTAGATTACAGTCTTGTCCCACTTAGCAATGGGCCACATTCTGAGACGCATGTCATGAGGGAGTTCTGTCTGGTGTGGACGTCATGGAATGTACTTCAAAACCTGAGATGTGTGTAGTGTCACAGTGTAAGGGGACAGATAGATGAGGGTGGTGGGAACCCAGGGTTAAGAGAATAAGTCTATAAAATGAGCACACTGTACTGGCCCTTGCCCGACATGCTTTCTTTGCCAATAAACAATCTGCCTGCAAACCTGCCTGGCTTGAGTGGGCAAGAGATGTCACATTCCTCAGCAAACTGGGGCAGGCGGTGAAGGTCAGGCAGTCAGTGTAGGTAAGGAATGATGGGGTCAAGAGAGGATGAGGACTGTTTATCCCTGGTTATCAAACAGAGAGGACAGTGGGTTGTTAACCTCTGTGATTGAGCTCCCGGGCACTCTGGGTTGCTAACCATTAACCCCAGTGTCCCTGCTCTTGGTCATATGTGTAGAGAAGAAAGAAGAGGCAATAATCAAGAGGGGTTCTGGGGTTTATAAAGAGCTAGACATACTCCTCCCGTGGACATCCAGCTCTGGGATGCCTTCTGTTCGGAGAAGTATGTCGCTATCACTTCCTTTAAAAATACTTGCTTTCTACACTTGCCCTGGAGTTTCTCAGGTGTTTGATCTTCAACACCAGGGGACAAGGATCCCTTACGGATCTCCAAAACTGTTATCAACAGGCGAGGGACTTGTGTGGGGCCACTGTCACATAGGGGCCTCTAGTTGATCAAGACACCCCTATACAAGTGCATGATTTTGTCAGATACAACAGTGGCCTAAAATTATTTTATTCATACTATTTGAAATTCTTTTATGTATTTACTTTTCTGTGCTGCTCTTTTCTATCTGCTCCCCGCCCCCCAGGACATACGGTCCATGAGATCTTTTCTCATGAGCTCTTGTCTGGCATATAGTAGACACTCAATAAATACTGAGCGAAGGTGAATGAACAAATGAATGAACGGCGTTTTCCACACATTTGTAGGGTGTTCGTAGTGCATTTTGAGGTGTCTCTACTAGTACTCTCTTTTCCTTTTGTCTTTCACTTGCAAAGGAAGTTGTCTAGGGGAGAATGAATTACCATAGGAGCCACTGATGAATTTGGCACTGAGTCTTAGGACCCTGTTTTCTCTTGTGTTGGTGCAGCAGGCAGCACATACTTGAGGAGGAGGGGCTGATGGCAGAGGGTTTGATGGGGCAGGTGGAGCATGGGCTCCTGCTTCTCCATCTGGGTGAGCCTTCCTCCCTGTGCCTTTTCTGCTGAGTATCTACATCACTGGTCAGTCCATAAAGGGGACCTCATGAGATGGTGTCGTCTAAAGCAAGTTTCCCCAAACCATGTGTATTTAGACTGGCTTCTGTTGCCATTTGGTGGGAGCGAGTAGAGAGATGCTGCTGTTTTCTCTTTAAATGAAGATCATGACCTCAGAATGGGTTTGATTAATTATTCAAATTGACAGTATTTCTTGGAGATTTTAAAAACATACCAAAAAAATCAGTGATAGATTGAGTCAGTACACACAGTTACTTTATATATTTTAAGGCTCAGGTCTAACAAGTGATGTCAGATTCTTTTGACATTGACCGGATCCTGTGCCTTCTAATATTACAGATTAAAGCAAAGCGGATAGTGATATCAAAAGATCAGGTTTTTTTTTTTTCCTTTTTTTCTTTTTTTTTAAGTATTATTTTTAGCTGTAGATGGACACAATGTCTTTATTTTATTTATTCTTATGTGGTGCTGAGGATCGAACCCAGTGCCTCACGCATTTGAGGCAAGCGCTCTGCCACTGAGACACCACCCCAGCCCCTATTTTTTTTCTTTTGTGACACATTTAATGCCTTCTTGGTCACCACCCTTCACTGTACCTCTCTGACCTTTCAGGTGGAGCTTAATCAGTTAATCACTGGACTTTTTTGGGGGTCAGGCTTTATATTCTAAAGTACTTTTCTGCATTGGAAGTAAAAAAGTAAAACTTGCCAATTCACCCTGACATTTGGTCAGCATGAGACAGCTCAAGTTCTCTTGGGGCAACTGGTTATAGAAATGATACTAGATATCATTTGAA
This sequence comes from Geosciurus inauris, assembly GCA_004024805.1. Taxonomy (NCBI): domain Eukaryota; kingdom Metazoa; phylum Chordata; class Mammalia; order Rodentia; family Sciuridae; genus Geosciurus; species Geosciurus inauris. The sequence goes on from PVHX01016046.1 coordinate 28,060, forward strand.
AGTTTAAGCAGGGGGCTGGGATTGTAGCTCAGCGGTAGAGCGCTTGCCTCGCATGCGTGAGGCCCTGGGTTCGATCCTCAGCACCACATACAAAGCAATAAAATAAAGACGTTGTGTCCATCTACAGCTAAAAAAAAATATTAAAAAAAAATGTTTAAAAAAAAAAAAAGAAAGTTTAAGCAGGTGTAAATTTTGCTTTAGATTATAGAACAGTTTTTCCATATTCATGTGGTATGCACAGAACTTGTTCTTCTGGTTTATTTCTTTTTACAACAGTTTTCATCTAATTTGGCTGATGGAGAAAGGAGAGTGCATACTGTGAGCACCCACTGTATTTTGTATCCTAGGCCAGAAAGTTTGCGTGTTGTTGAATAATCACATCAGCTTCATGAAGAGGTGTTATTATTTACTGAAAAAAAAGGAAAACTCAGGGAATTTAAGTTGCCTGATAACATTCACTGAGCACTCCAGCGGCTATTTGCTGGGTCCTAAAGTCCATATCATTTTGCTGCAGTCAGTTGGAGAGATTTCCTTGACAGGGAGATTTTCTTCTCCATCCTTTAATATTTAATAATATTTTCTATCCACCTAAGAAGACATCACATTCCACTGCTAGTTGTGAACTTATTACATTGGAACAGAAGCAACATGAAGTGCCAGAAATGATTTGCAGAACACAGGCTCCTCAACCTACAGGCTCCTCAGCCTTCTCTTTACAGTGTGTAAGTGATGGAATTCAATGGACTCTGCTTTGGGGGTTATGGAAGCATTGGAGGATTTGTTAAGAAATCAGCAGAAAATGGAGAATAATATTGGCCATATGGCCAAGTGGCAAGCCCCAGTAGGCACTCTGAAATGGCTAAGAAAGACCATTGCATTTCCACCATGATAGATACTCCCGCAAGCTGGCACAACACAGGAAAATTGGGAGAAAAAGCCCAACTCATGGCTTCGCCTGTTGGCGAGGAGGAAAGGCATGGCACCTGTGTCTACTCTTCTGGCTTTTCAGGGGCTGCCCAAGGCACTTGTCTTTCTCCCTCTCTGACTTGGCCCCGCTGGGGGAACATCATACTCTGGAGACTCTGAGGGGAGGGGCTAAAGAGAAGAAAAGAGCTCGGTGGCTGGATGCAACCTGGCACCAGGTGGAGGTACAGAGAAAGGCCCCAGCTTGTGGGCACATTCCTGTTCCTTGTGATGCCGTCCACCAGAGCCAAAGCATGGAAGCAACCTAAATGTCTCCAGGAAGATGGATGGAGAGAGTGTGGTGGGTCCACACAATGGAGTGTTATTTAGTCTTCCAGAAGAGGACATCCTATTATCTGGTTCAACATGGAGGATCATTGAGGAGAGTATTACGTTAAGTAAACCGGTCGCAAAAACACTGAGAGCTTTTCCACTTAAATGCAGAATCTAAATTAGTCACAGTCTTAAAAACACAAAGTGGTATGGTGATGGCCAGGGCCAGGAAGAGGGGAACAGAGACACTGTTGCTTTTTAGGCACGGGGCAGGCACGTACAAGGTGGAAAGCTCTGCAGAGAACCTGTACACCACCACGCATATCGTTGGTACCACTTTCCTGTAGGTTTGAAAGTGATTAGGATGATCAATTTTATATTGTGTTTTCATCCTGAAAAAAGAAACAATCAGAAGGGTACAGAATCATGTCTTGACCCTGAGGCCCCTCGGCATGTGACATGTTGGATTTTGCCCCTCCGTTAAAGGTATAGAAGGCCCCATCCTTATTATTTACAAATACGCCCTCATTTTGAAATAAGATCTGTGCAGATGACCAAGTCAAGGTGAGGTCCTTAGGGTGGGCCTAGTTCAATATTATTGTGTGTGTCCTTAACAATAGGGAAAATTTGGACCCAGAGACAGAGATAGAGGGAAGAACGCATAAGGAGATGAGGAGGGCCATCTACCAGTCCAGGGATGCCCAGGACCACAGGAAGCTAGGAAGAAGGCACACAACAGGTTCTCCCCAAAGCTCCCAGAAGGAACCAAGCCTGCCCTTACCTTGAACTTGTAGTGTCCAGAACTGTGAGACAATGAATTTCTGTTATTCCTGCCCTGCTGTCTGTGGGGTTTTGTTATGGAACCTCTAGGAAGCTAACCCTCATAGGGTAGCGTCCACGGGCTTTGATAAATCATACCCTCTTCCTCCAATACCTGAGTTTGCAGCTGAATGTCATAAGCTCAAATATGCTACAAATAACACCGTAGAGCAAAATAGCTGTATTTTCCTCTTTAATGCTACTTATAAACCTTCCACACTGGGTCTCTTTATAACACCCTTCTCATAGATCATAAAATTTCAAAAACTGTGCTTTCTTCCAACAGATATGAAACAAAGATAAGGTTTTCCTAGGACTTAGTTATTCATACTCAAAGGTTTTGGAAATTAGAGTGTACCTGGTAGGTTGAATTGCCATTTCTTTTGGCTAGTGTGTGTGGGGGGGTGGTGGTAGGGAGCTTGCCATTAGCATTGAGAAAACATTTCTTAAATCATAAGTAAAGAAAATCATGGCTTCTAATCTAGAGCAAAACTCCAGGTAAATTCATGAATTATAAGCTAAGAGCAGATGTCATTTTGGAAGGCTCCAGGGCAGCTTCCAACCACACTGATCTGAGTAAGGAAGCTCTTCCTGTGATAATTTGATTTTTGTCAAATCCCATGAATCATCTCCTAGGGAATGTGATTGGAAAATAGACAACCGATGGCTATGATTGGAAGAATTCCAGCCCATCAACTTGGTTCTCTCTCACCAGTTTCCACCTCCTTGCCAAAGACCCCATGCAGAGCAGTCCCACAGGAAGAGGATTGTTGGGTACATCAGGGAGCTGCTAGAGAAGGGACTTTCCTTGGTACTCATGTGGTGATACACAGCCTTCGTTATTATCACACTGTATGTAATTAAGATTTTTAAGATAACTCTCCCTACTATTAATGATAATTCAGACAACACAGCCAGCCATGGGTAGACAGCTTCATTAGTCTGTCTTCTCTCTTATAAATGTGAGAATTAAGAGCTGCTATTACTGTCATTCTGTCTTCTGCTCATGATTGCTGTAGACTCGCATATCAGACTAATTGTGGTCTCACTGAATACAACTTGTCACCTCCCGAGTGTGCGTGACGGTGAGGACGACCCACAGAGAAGCAGGGCCGCAGGAATTGCGAGCATCTCCAAATGCACGCACACCCGTGTTTGGCCTTGTCACTCGCAGACACTCAGGCTGTATTTCAGTTTTATAAATTCTTTGGGAATCTTGGAAAATGAACTTAAGGAAGCAAATTGGGACACTCAGACATCCCCTGGACGTTGTACGTGTGTCCTCTCAAAGGAAAAATCCAGGCTTTTAAAAAAGAAAAAGGATGCCAGCTGCAGTGGTGCATGTCTATAATCCCAGTGGTTTGGGAGGCTGAGGCAGGGGGATGGCAAGGTTGAGCCTAGCTTCAGCAACTTAGCGAGACCCTGTCTCAAAAAAAAAAAAAGGGTTGGGGTGGCTAAATGGTTAAGGGCCCCTGGGTTCAATTCCTGGTATTGAAAAAAGAAAGAAAGAAAGAAAGAAAGAAAGAAAGAAAGAAAGAAAGAAAGGAAGGAAGGAAGGAAGGAAGGAAGGAAGGAAGGAAGGAAGGAAGGAAGGAAGGAAGGAAGGAAGGAAGGAAGGAAGGAAGGAAGGAAGGAAGGAAGGGAGGGAAAAGAAAAAAAGAAAATAAAGAAAAAGAAAGGAAAAAGAAAGAAAACATCAGATTTCTTTGTGGAGAGAAAATCTTCAGAAGTCATCGAAATTCATATGTATTCAGACCTCTAAGGCACTTTCTAAGACTCAATCAAGACTGACTGAATTTGCTTTAAAGAAATACATTAAAAAATAAGAAAAAAAATGTGTCTCCATTGAAAGATAAAGATAATATTAGGAGAAGAAATAATGTATTATATCCTCAATGAAAAAACACAAAGTGTCGATACCTTGATGGTGGTTGAACAAAGAGAGATCAAGAGAACACCAAAAGGTCTAGGAATTGTTGTATAAACACTAGGACATTTGGAGAATTAAGACATCACACAAAGCATGGATTTCTCAAAAACATCTTCAGGCTGTCTGCCAGTATTGCTAAAAGGAAAAAGTTCCTTGGTGCTGTGTTTTTCAAGTGTGGCATTTCTGGGGAAAGGCCATGAAATGGGCATTTGATTTAATGAAGGGACCTAGAGTCAATCCTGTCCTGGTCAGAGTTTGAGAATCGTCATGCCTGCTCTCCAAGCTCTGCCCTTCCCATGTGGTCCTGGGCATGTCACTGAGCTGCTCTGACCATTACTTCCTTCTTATATAAAACTGACATAAGTGGACCCTCACTGACCACCCCAGATGATGTCTGGGAAACTACTTTTTTAAGCTCACAGTGTTGTATATTTTGGGATATTCAAGTCTGCAAGTCTTCATTACTGAAATAGAATAACATAACTGCACTCTGAAGGCTTCCAGAAGATCGCTCTTCTGCAGTGACATTGGTCTATTCTCAGGCTGGTAGGTTGTACATGCTGCTGCAGCCTGCTCGTCGTCTGGCCGGTCAGGAGTAGTCACTAGGCTGCTGTCATTCCAGCCTCCCTGGACCCTCTTTCAGCAGCTCTGACTTCCAGGCCAGGTGAGTGTGCTTAGCCCAGATTCTGCAGTAGAACCCCAGGGTCAAGGTCAGAGCAATAAGAACTGGTGTGGTTTGTATCCTCAGAGGCTCCAGCTCATGCCTGTGGGATAACACTGTCCTCTCTCCTACTTTACATCCACATCTCCTTCCCAGTTGTCTGTCCTGTGGGCTCAAACTCCCGAATCTAATCCCTACTGGGATTGAATAAGCCACTCCTGCAATCATATACCATCAAATAAGCTCCTGTAACAAATGTCAGAATAACAGAAATAAAAATTATATACTCACATATTCACAGACATCAAAACTCCTATTGGTTGTTTCTCTGACTGAGTCATGACCAATAAAACACTAGAAGCAGGTAGACTGTCCTCGATGAAAGATGCATTTTACAAGCAGCATGACCACTGAAATATTTTAAAAGAAGCATAAATAACACACCAACAAGGGAGATGAAATGGAATCATAAATACTTAATATGAAAGCTGGTAGAAAAAGAACAAGAAGTAAGAGGTAAACAGCAAAATGGATAGTAAATTAAAAGCCAATCATATCAGGAGCTACATTACATTTTAATGAAGTAGACCAGTGAAAACAGATTATCAAATTGGATAAAAAGGCAAGAATCAACTCTAATCAATCTGTAATAAACTTACCTTAAATATAAAGGTGTATAAGTTAAAAGTAAAAGGAGGAAAAGATACACCATGCAAACAGTTGCTGTATTAGCAATAAGTAGACTTCAGAACAAAGACTATTTCCAGATATAAAGAGCAACCAGATTTAGCGTGAAAAGAGCAATTCATACAGAACAGTTCTAAATGTGTATGCATCTAAGAACACAACTCTCAAATGCAGAAAGCAAAACTGATGGAACAAGGAAGAAATTCACAAGCTCACACGCAGAGCTGGAGACTGCAACTTTCTCCTCTCAGCAACTGACGAAACACATACACAGAAAATCAGTACAGATAAGACCAGAGTCCACTGTTCATCTACCAACCTGCTTGACACTTACAGGTGCTCCACTCAGCCACAGCAGAATTACATGTTCTTTTCAAATGCCAGGGAACATGCACCAAGGTGACTATACCCTGGGCCCTAAAGCAAACCTCAATAAATTTGAAAGAATTAAGACCACATGGAGTATTTTCTCTTGCCCTAATGGACTCAAACAAGAAACCAGAAGCAGAAAGATACCTGAAAAATCCCCCAAATATTTGGAAATCAAACAACTCACTTATGTATAACTCATAGGCAACAAAGGAAGTCACAAGGGAAATTGGAATATATTTTGAATGAAAATGAAATGTCCAGCATCAGAATTCGGGAGATTCAGGCCAAGCAATGTTTTGGGGGAAATTGTGGCATTAATAGATTATATTCAATAAGAAGAAGATTATCAAATTAATGATATAGTTTTAATGTAGGGAATCGGAGGGGGTACAAATTAAATCCAAAGCAGACAAAAAGAATGCAATAATTAAGGGCAAAAATTAATACATTTTTTAACAAGAGTAACATAATAGAGAAAAATAAAATCAATTTCATCAAAGTATCTCCCTATAACTTTCTAGTTAAAAAAATGTTCAAATATTAATTTTTATTTTTTGTGGTGCTGGGGATTAAAGCTAGGGCCTTATATCCCAGCCCCAAAGATTAAGTTTTAATTGGATTTTTGTGGAACAATTTTCATGTACTTTGGGATAGTAAATAAAAACATCAGTGCCTAAGCAGATTCGTAATTTTAATTTATTTTCAATGTTATAAATGCTTACTTATCAATGTCCTTAAAGGTACAACTTCATGGAAAGTTTCATCTACACTCTGAAAATATTCCCAATCGATTATTTTATTAATTAATATAGAAATTTCTAAGTCAGCTTCTATCATAACTGTTCCAGTTGTCCTTTAGAAGCTGATGAGGATCTCTAACAGCAAAACACTGAACTGGTAAATCTTCCGAAAGGTGGGCATCCTAACCTCCGTATTAACTATTCCAATGGTTTTGTTGGTGGTGTGTATTTTCTTTGGTACATCACTTTATATATTTAGCTTATTTTTTCTTTCTAAAAGTGCTTTTATTAGTGCTTTATAGCTATACATAACAGTGGGGTTCATTTTGACACATTCGTAAATGCACATAACATTATTTGTTCCATGTCAATCCTGGTCGTTCCCTTCCCTCCTCCCTCTCTCTCCTCCTTTCTCTACTGGATTGACCTGCCTTCTATGTAGTTACTTTTTTATTTGGTGCAGTGTACATATAAGCAGAATTCACTGTGAGTTGAGATATTTCATACGTGCACACAGCACAGTTTGGTCAATTTCATTCCACAGTTCCTTCCTTTTTCCATCCTTCCTCCCCCTTGGACCCTTTCCTCTCCTTTAGTGTTCTTCCTTCTACTTTCATGAGATGCCCTCCTTTTTCAGCTTTGCGTACATGCTGTTCTAGAGCTAGCAACCCCCTGTCTTAGCAGCAGAAGCATGCTTATAATTTGTTTCATCTGAGCTTTACGAGAGAGCAGCTAGTGATGTGCCTCACAGCTGTAGATATGCCAGGCAGGAGAGAGCAGCTGATGTTACCTGGAAGCTTCAGGTAGACAAAATCCCATGCAGATGGCCCTGGTGTCAGCAGGGTTCTCAACCGGGGAGATGCATTGGCACCACCTGTGGTGCCTAAACAGTGCTGATGCTGGGGGCAGCTTGGTGGTATTGTGTTTAGCATGCACACGAGGCCTTGGGATCCTCTCCAGTGCACGTGTGGGCACACACTCAGGCTTCTTAATTATTTACCAGAATTAAGAGTCACAGAGCTGAAGTTCTAAGAAATGTTCAGACGAACCAGATCTTCCTATTCATGCATAAGGATTGAAGGTATTAAGCATATTTTAAAGATCTTAAGTTAAAAAAAAAAAACAAAATAAACATCATAAATAGAGTTCTAAAGGGAAAGCAGCAGGTCTACTTTATATATGGTATTATAGTGTTTTACCTCTTGAGAATGTGAACTTCCGTAAGTGAAAGCATGGGTTGGTCTGTATGTGTAAAGAACACTGTGCTAACACATCCTCCATGAGTGTTAGTGCAGAAATCGCCTCTGGTCTCCAGTGGCCTTGCATCAGGGTGACAGGTGAGGCAGAAAGTGCTGAGGCCCCAAAGCTTGCAGTTCTGCCCTCAGCTGAATGGTACCCTGTGTGCCTGGCTCCCACCCTCTAAACCTCGGGCAAACCTGTTTCATCGACTCTGAAAACTGTCAGATGGCACTGGAAACCTAGAGGAGAGGGAGTCTGGGAACTAGTCGCCAGCCCTCTTGCCTGCATTATAGTTGACAGCGCAGAGAGGAGAGTAAATCCTCATCACCGAGCAACTAAACCAACTCAGAAACCCCTAAGCAAGGTGACAACAGAGAGGCGGGCTTCAGACCCCAGTGTGTGAATTCTGTGCAATCAGAACCAAAGTTTTCTGACCAGCTCAGCTGCCCTGATCAGCAGGGTGGGCATAGCTTTTATACTTCCCTACATGAATATGTGATTTTATGAATTCCATTTTTTCTCCCTAGCATGTAAGAGACGGGTGTGCTTCTGATACTGGCACGGCATATACAGGGCTATTTCTGTGTACTTCTGTCTGTGACTTTGCTTGTGCGTTTCAGTTTGAAGAGAACTTTGAGCAAACAACATTTACCCAGTGTTGAGAGCTCCTGCAAAGCAATGTTGGAGATAAAAATATCTTTTTGATCACAACCATCCTACCGTGGCCCATGCTCCAGTGTGTCTAGCATCTGAGCCAAGTCCGAGTCTTAGTAGCAATTGGCTCTTTCACCTCTAAACCATGTGGGTTTATTTAGTATCATCATTTTCTACGATTAGCTGGAAAAACAAAGAATCAAACAATTGTCCATCTCAATCATTTGTTATGGAAATGGGATAGTTGGCTGCCTAAGTAAAAATGATGTGGAACAGCAGAGAGTATTTACAGTTCCTATGGGCTCCGTGTCGTCCTCTCCTGGCTGTGTGTCTCTGTGACATGCTGTCGGTTTCTGAGTGAGGATCAGAAAGAACGTGAGGTGCTGGGGAGCACAGGCACAGCCTCCGGCCACAAGGGATCCTTCAGAACTTTGGTTTGCTGCAAAGTGGATGACTTCAATAACACTACTAGTTTCTAAATGCTCGCAAGTGAAGACGCAATGGTAGAATCACCTAATGGTTGGTTCTAATTCAACAGGGAAGCGATGGGATGTGTCATTGCCATTTTCAAGTTCATCTGGTTCAATAAGACGGCACACAAAGAATTAAGACTGGATGGAGTTGAGGGAAACGGAGCATCCATGTTCTTAATCTTTTGGCAGGATAATTTATGAGTTTAGTTACTTTGAAGGACGCATCCAAAGCTGTTTTACAGAGGGAAAAATGTCAGCGCTAGGTCTTGAAATGGGCATTTAGGAACATGAGGACATCATGATTGCTTATCATTGTTTTTCCTCCATCTGGACACCTTCTTGTTGGCTGTGCTGTGTGGTCTAAAAACAGGAACTCCTACCAAGGCTTGTCATTCTTGTTAGTAGGAGGGTTGGCCCTTGAGCTTACAGGCTCTCAAATACATCTTACTGAAAGTAACTGCCATCCCATCAGCCATGAGAAGGAGCTTGCCTTCCCATTCCTCAGAAGATTTACGAGCGCCTCATGATTAGATATTATGGACAACAGCTGTACCTTATAGAGATGACTTTTAAAAATAAACTATAATTGTTATGCCTTAGCTCCTGGCCAAAGAAACAGGATCTAAGTCTGACTGATGGTTCAAGCTAGTTTTCTATCAGTAAGCAGTAAATGGCTTTGCTTTCTTGTTATTCTTTGCTTAGATTAAAAAAATAAGAAAGACAAATAGGATTATGAACTTGACAAATGACTACATCCCGCAGTGATATACATCGAAGGATTATTATAAAACCGAGAGTCCTTGATTAAACAGGGAACCTGCTGGTGTGAATTATTAAGTGACTCTTGTAACTGTCACCTCCAGAGCCCATCATGAGGCTGTCCTTGCAGTCAGGAGCTTTTCTGGAGATCTCAAACAAAGCTGAAACAGTAGAAGAGACCCCGGGGAACAAACTCCAGCCAGGGTCCCAAGATAGGAACCAGAGAGAAACAAAGATATTAAAGAAGTCAGAGCCATGCACTGAACTTGTAGCACTGTGCATACAGCCTGCATGAAATGTGGAGGCGGCTGTCTGCTTGTTATAGACAAATGTCCTCTGTCTTCTGTTTCCTCTGGTCATGGAACCCAAGTCAGGCACACAGGCACCCCGGTTCACAGCACTTCCCGGGTTCCTTGCCCTTAGGGGCAGCTGTGTGACTCAATGCTGACAGAGGGTTATGAACAGACATGGTGAATGGACCTTTTTGGTCCTACCTTTAAGATGAGGTGAACCTTCAGTCCCTTCTCTTTGGCGCTGTGTTTGGATTGAACCCATGGCCACTTAACCACTAAACCACACTCCCAGCCCTTTCTATATTTTGAGACAGGGTCTCCTTAAGTTGCTGAGGCTGACCTCCAACTTGCGATCCTGTTGCCTCAGCCACCTAAGACACTGGGATTACAGGCATGTGCCACCAAGCCAACTGCTCATTTTTAAAATTGCTCTGTTTGAGTGTGCCTCATCCTGTTGACATTTATTTTTGAGGGTATTCAGTCTCATGAGCAATTGGAAAATTTAAAGGTGCTTTTTCCAAGTTTCTTTGAAAATGATAAGAATCGGAAAACTCTGAGGCAGTAAGTAAACTGACAAAGTTGAAGGCTTTTTTTTAAAAATTGAAAAATCAAATAAAATCATTTATGTACTTGGATTACAGATACATAAATTGGTTGAAGGAAAGGATAAATTAATGAGGAAGATGAGCAAATGGGAAGGACCAGCCGTTACCTACAGCATTAGCTGGGCCTGAGTTCTAACGGCATATCCCCAGGAAAATTTTCACCTAGAGGGTACAGGATAATGAGAATAACTGAGGAAATCTGAGGATACCTCAGGGTCAGCCTCCCTGTCTAATGAGTCAACCTGAGAATGTGGTCAGGATCTGGAACACCTGGGCCTGCGCCCCAGATTATACACCCCACCTGCAGCATGTCCAGTGTTGGGTATCATTGTTTCCTTGATGTTCATGTTTCACAAAGGTGTTAGCTTCGTATTCTAACACCTGAATACGAAGCTGTGTGTGATGTGTGTGCAAGCATTCACAATTCTGTGAAAATTTGAAAACTGCCTGTGATCATTTCTATCAAGTAGAAACACTGATACAAAGGCTAGGGAAAGATGAATAAATTTTTCCCCAAACAGGATCTACTCAGCCATTAATTCTAGATGGTCCATCTATGTTGATGTTGTGCAGTGATCTATACAGATAGTAAGGCAACCAGATTTCACACAGGGTACATTGGTCTTGAAGGCACAGACTATGTCCCTGGCTACCAGTTGTGATCTTACCACCACAATAACAGCCCTTTTGTTGGGAGACAATGTCATAGAGAGGGAAAAAGAATGAAAGTTTGAGAAGAAAAAAAGAAGTGAGTGTCTTCTCTCGTTTCCCTGCACCTCTTCTTCTCTACAGTTTACAACTTTAGGCCACTAGGGTTATTTATTATTGAAACATGCCTTCAGAACAGTAGGGCTGTTTTAGGTGTTATTGGAAACCACTGAAATAGATAAATTATTTTTATAGGCAAAGCTGAAACGAAATAACAGCTTGCAAGTTGCCCAAGTCTACCAAAGTCACGGTGACATTAGATCGCTAGAAAAATCCTGATTTATGGGTAATGAAGGATTCCCTTCACAGACCCTAAAATATATGGATATTGCAGCCTTTAAATCCAACCCCTCCAAAATTCTTTGTTATTTAAGTAAATTTTAAGAAACTGTCAGGCTACCTCCCAAATCCGAGGAATTAAATCAAATTGTGTGTTTTTACATTAGAATCAATGGAAGTTTGTTACTACATTAGAAATAAAAAAGGAAATTGCTGTGCAGATTATACTCAGACCTTGTGAGAAAAATACAGTTCATTCTCTGGTCACAGCAATCTAACAAAATGTCAGTTTTATCAGAGCATGACCTCAAGTGAAATGTAATTAAATAAGTCAGAATAGAAACCCCTGGATAAGGCAGAATAAAGGTACTGTGAAGTTGTCCAAGTCCTATTCTCTGGAATTTGTGACTATGTTCCCTGAAATGCCAAAGGGGCATTAAAGCTGTAGGTGGAATTGAAGTAGCTAATCTACTGTTAGAATAGAGAGATGGTTTTGATTAACGAGGTACAAGTGATGTAATCACGGGGGTCAGTATAAGTGGAAGAAGGCATAAGAGCGATTCTCATGAGAAGGATTGGCCATCATTGGCTTTGAAGTTGGAGAAGCCAGGAATGTGGGCAACCTTTAGAATCTGGGAAAAGCAAGAACACAGAGTAAGTGACCACACATGCACAAGACCTTGAAAATCCTTCGCTGCACCAGGTCAAGATCTGTGAACCAATATATGCAGGATACTTGCTATTGACTCATCAGACAATTCACAGGCCCTGTGATGGAGAAAGAAACATCCAGAAGTACTCTAGGAAAATAGAAGGTCCAGGAAAATGACTTTGCCTTAATATCATATGAGACTTTCCTTGTGCTTTTTATATATAATTTTGTTTTCTCCTCTTAGTTACCTTTTAAGGTAGGTGGAAGGCTGAGACCCAGGGCCATTAGGCGGTTTCCTCAATGTCACATATAGAATATAGCTCAATATATCCACGTGCCTGTCAGAACAACAATGATTCTTCCCAGGAAACTAATGGAAAAGTTAACATAACTGGCATCCATTTATAGAAAGCCCACATTTAACATTTAAATGCTAGAGAAAAATGTGATGAAAGTGTTAACCCATCTGTTGAGATGAAAATAGCATGTGTTATTACCTTTCATTCCAGATCATTTAGTAAATCCATGTGATTTTTTTATGGGAAAGTATTTCAAATATATTTCATTATATAAAACTAAAGATGGAGTCAAATTCCAAAATTCCTATTAGACTCCATACTTATCAATATAGTTTTAAAAGACCTTCTTGACCAAGTAAGATGAATAAAAGTTTTTTTAGGTCTCAACAGACACATAGAAAAAGCATTATAAATAATAATAATGATGATGATGATAATAATAATAATTGTTTTTCTAGGTCCAGGCCACCACATCTGTGTCTCTTATATTTTGACCTTGTCATGATTCAGAAATAATCAGTACATGCCATTTTCCTATTTCACAGAAATTCCTTGAAGACACAAGCTTGGGAACAATCTTGGGAAGGATGTAATTTTTGTTCAGTCTGATAAGTGCCACCGTGTGCATCTTGGTCATTTTTTAAAAAGTGTTTTAAACAACTGTTAGGTCCTGCTGGCTTGATCTGTTATGTAAGACACAGGTAACACAGCCCACACACAGCTGGAGGCTTTGCAACCACCCCAAACTCCATGGCCCCAAGTGCAGACATTTTGCAATAAAACACCAATAAAGTGTAAGGGCAGATATTTTAAGCAGGGTTTCCTTGGATCTTTATTGGGCAATTAGACTGTAGAGGCTACTTTAATGTGCTCTTCTTTCTAAAGGAATAATTAGCTCCAGTTGCATTATTTTGACCTGTGACTACCTCTTCATGAATAAAATTATCCAACTGTTACGGGCTGAATTGAGTCCTGACCCCAAATTTGCATGTTGAAACCCTAACCTCTCAGTACCTCAGAGTCTGACAGGATTTGACTGTGGGGTCTTTGAAGAGGTAATTAAGTTGAAATGAGGTCCTACAGTGAGCCCTCACCCAACCTGATCGGTGTCCTTTGAAGAGGAGATCAGGATGCAGACATGCGCAGAAGAGAAGACACAGGGAGAAGCTGGCCATCGCCAGCCAAGGAGAGAGGCTCACAAGAAAGCGGCTGTGCCAACATGGGAACATGGGGTTGGGCCTTTGGGTTCTTAGACTCGTGAATTTGAGGAATGAAATCCACAGATACAGGGTGAAACCGAAGCCACAGGATTTACTAAAGTAATAGAAAGAAGGCAGAGCTCACAAAGAGGAGAGTCCCCAAGAGAGGGATGCCAAGGGGTGTCTGCTGTCTAGGGACTTTTTTTTTTTTTTAAATATATTTTTAGTTGTAGATGGACACATTATCTTTATTTTATTTATTTTTATGTGGTGCTGAGGATGGAACCCAGTGCCTCACGCGTGCGAGGCAGGCGCTCTACCACTGAGCCACAACCCCAGCCCCTGTCTAGGGACTTTTAAAAGCAAATCTGATGGCCCTGTGCAGGTGATTGGTGGGGCAAGAGATGCCAGCACGGGCCAATCAAATTCTTTAAGCTCTGGGTTTAATAAGCCAATCAGAAGTGCAGAGCAATCCCTTATTTACATAATTAAAGGGACAGGTCCAACCTTGGGGTTTGATGCATTGGTTGGGGTCTACTCTGTGGTTGACTGTTGCTAGGGCCAGGGGCAAGGGTAGCTGAGGAAGGGCTGTGGCCGAGGCTGTGGGGAACAGAAACACTATTTTAATTTAGAGGAAATCATTGTGGTTAAAGCTGTGAGGGAGCAGCAATTCACAGGAGGTCCTCCAGATCTGATGTCTCCTGTCCTCCCAGGCTCTCCTCCTGGCTGCCTGTGGGAGATCTGCGTTCTTGCCTCAGCATCTTGATATCAGACTTCAGGCCTGCAGAATTGTGAGAACGTAAATTTCCATGAATCAGCCCAGTCGGTGGTGCTCTGTTATGGCAGCCCAGCAAACAAATACAACCACTGGACAAGACCTTCCGCTCTGCCTTCCACGAGAGTGAAGGAATGAAAGGAAACACACAGGGAAGCAGCCTCAGAGAACGGCCTTTGCCACAAGTCACACGTCCGTTCAGTTCGACCCTGGGAGGCAATGTGAGTTCCTGCCTGGGCACCTCTCCATTTGCTACTTATTGTCTTCTGCCCCTCTGAGGGCTCCTTCTTGTCTTTGCCAGTTTCTTCCTCTGCTTGTTGACCCCTGTTTTCTTCTCGTCTTGGGTAGGTGGAGTCTGAGATCCCTGAACAGATTCTTTTTTCTTTTTTTGGTCCCAGGGTTTGAACCCAGGGTCTCAGTGCTTAACCGCTGAGCCACCTCCCCAGCATTTTTTATGTTTTATTTGAGACAGGATCTCTGTAAGTTGCTCAGGGGCCTCACTAAGTTGCTGAGGCTGGCTTTGCACCTGCAATCCTCCTGCCTCAGCCTCCTAAGCTGCTGGGATTACAGATGTGTGCCACTATACCTGGCCCTGAACATGTTTTCTAATGGGCACACGGGCCACCGCATTCCCAGTGGCACTGCGGTCTGTCTCAGGCTGCACCTGCCTCTCTGCCTGTGCCCACTCCTGGAATTCCCTTTCACCCTTGCTACCCAGACAGCACAGAGGCTTCTGTGTGGAGACCCATTCGCTGCCCTGAGGGCTGGGCTGCCCCCTGGGTGCTCCCAGAAGGCCCAGTGCCTCCCTCTGCCCTGGCGCTGTGGGGTTACCTTGAACAGCCAGGCATTGTGCTCTTGCCCTCCAGAGAGTAAGCTTCCTGGGAGGCAGGCAGGAGGGAAAGGTAGAAGCTTTTCCCCTTGCTGCAATTATTACATTAGGGAGGGACAAAAGTGTGCCTTCCAGAAATCACTTCTCCAAAAATTCCACTCAGGAAAACAAGACAACCAGTGAGATGGCTCATTTTTCATCTGTCTTTATATTCTTAATATTCATTTTTTCACTGAGTTACAGAGCTAATTTTATCACTGAACAACATATACTTTGTACAATTGCTTACATTTCATTGAAAATCTGCTTTGAAAAAAATGCATCATGGAGGTAGCATAGAAGAAATCAGGACAGCCAGCAGGGACACACAGGGACATCAGAGTTAAATCTGAACACCCCATGAGTGCCCTCCCTTGCACCCCCAGGCCTGTTTTGCTCCATGCCTGAATTTGTAAGAGGTCCTGTAAACCTGTTCATCATGCCCACATGCCTGGTTAGCTTACAGGATATAGTTTTAGGCAGATTGACAGAAGCCTAGAGAGATACTGTTGGGAACCTATGATGTGGTACCGTAACTGGGACATCACCGTGAAGGTTCTGAGAAGGATCAGACCATGCCCAGCTCTGTGCTCTGTGGTGGCAGGAGTCCAGCTCATGGACCTGATGCCACTCCTTATGCTTCTCATGTTCATTCGCAAGGTTTCCTTTAAAGAAAGAGGCCTGAGACCCCCAGCAGTCTCACTCTTGGATGGGTACTCTCCCTTTCCCTTTGAGTACCTATCCTGTTTTGTTGAAATAAATCTCGCTTCCCTGAATAAATCCTGCTGGTGTCTCCTTTGAGTATTCTGAAATTCCTTTCTGTGGTATCCATCAAGAACCTGCCAGAGCTGGATTGAGCTCCCTTTCTCCCACCTGTGGACCTCCTTGGACCTGGGGACCTCCTGGTGACCACATAAGTCGTTTTACCAAAAACTCTTTCCAGGGTTTTTCTCCATTTTTTTTCCCTGCAGGTAATAATGGTTTTGTCTGCTTCTCATGGGTTTCTGGAAACTAAATAGTTAAATATACTTAAAGTGCCTGGAGCCAAACCTGGCACCTGTATGCCCTAAACAAATACCCGTTCAATAAAAGATAGAAATTTGGAATTATGGGCTCTGTTCTAGCCATTATTCCTTATCCGGAATGTCTTGAGAATTGTGTTCCCTGGACCTGCAGCCTCTACAGCTCAGCACTCGTCCCTTTTGTTTTTCTCTCAATCCAGTTCTTAACAGATGCAATTAACC